>PVMI01031297.1:0-20816 GCA_008528875.1 Aulacorthum solani
GTGACGATATATTATAATAATAATAATAAAATATCAAGATACGCATAATACAACAGTAACAATTAAAATAATATAATTGAGTAAATTAAAATATTATTATTGTAGAATAACTTGTGACAACGCCACAGTGTTGTGAGAGTGGCGTCTATACGTATAATATTAAAATCATACCATCGTCGTACCAGACACACTACGCGGCGGGCGTTAACTCTATAATATAATAATATAGTGAGGATTAATAATAATATTGTTTTTTTTACGCAATACACGTCGTCGAACAGTGCAAGCTCACTGGCCAACGACGACGACGACGACGACGACGACGATGGCCATCGTCACGGAGCGCGCACTGGCCGCCGGGTCATCATCGTCATCATCATCATCCGTACGCGTACAATAGTTGACCGAAAAAAGAAATCGTCCGACGTCGCCGTCACCGCTGCTGCCGCCGCCGCCGCCGCGTCGCGCGCGCCTGCTGCCACCGCCGTCGACGCCGCCGCCGCCGCCGCCGACGCTGCTGTTGCTGCTGTGGCCGTCGCAGCAGTAGTAGTACACACGGACGAATCCATCACGGTGCCCCGCGATTATGCGGCCTGCTAGCGACGGACGATACGTGTGAACCTTAAATTGATAAAAAAAAAGAGGAGAGGAAATCGGCCGGGTGCGTGCAATCATTATATTTTCAGTTTTTTTCTCTAAACATTTTTTATATTATCATTTTTCGTTTTTTTTTCATACATATACATGTATATATAATAACGCTGTTTCCCTCCCTCCCACCATCATCCAACCCTCTCTTCACACCCCGCCCATCCATATTTCCATGAGATATTGTTATTATCAACAACACACATAATAATAATACCTATACAGTTTCTTTCGGCATATTTTTTTTGTATTTCATTTCTTCAAAATATTATATTATAATACTTGATAAATTATTGTTGTTGTTGTCGCAGTTTTTTATTTTCATTTTTTTTTCTGTTCTATTTTCATGGCCGTAAATAGATAAAAAAAAAATTAAACTCGATACGCGTTTAATGGTACACACGGTGTGACGGTGACCCGTGGACGCGACACACAAGGCAGAAACGACGACCGGGTACGTGTCGAAGACGACGAGCGTCGAACAACCAGCACCAGCAGTACCGGCGTAGCAACACACATCACCGTGGCGAACGAGGATCGTGTCAGTCCAACAATGTCGAACAACAGCCAGAAGCTGCCGACCACCGAGAGGGTTATAAAAAGTGAGTTGACCATGATAGTATTATAGCAAAATAATAACTTAATAGCGTCATATAATGGTGGTAATAATAATGCGCATAACCCATAATAATATATTATTATTGCGTTTTCGTTATTTGCATTTTTCTACATTTCGTTCTCGTTTTAACGATCGTCGTTTTTTTTTTATTTCCACCCTTTCTACCACGGTCGCTTTTATACCCTCGCCCGGGTGTCTGTTTAAACTTTAAATATCGGCGCGTGGGTGCCGCCGGTCGACGCGTTTTTCGCATTATCACCACAATATGATTGTTACTGTTGTTGTTGTTGTTGTTGTTGTTGTCGTTATTTCACAACAATATTCTCGTCACTTATCATCTCTACTTGTAAACCAATAATATTATATTATATCACGACGAACACTTACTCTGATAACGGAACGGTGGCTGCTGCACCAGCTGCTGTTATAATAATTGCTATGTGTCTGTAGCTCCTTTCCGCCGTCATCGTCGGCATATGACACCTTCTCCTTCTCCTCCTACTGCTAAAAAACGTGATTCCCCCTACGTCCCTCCCCACCTACGGCTCTAGCCGAAATCGGGTCGACCGCAGTTCTCGCGGACAGACAGACGACGACAACGACAATAGTTATTAATTTAATAATTCGCGAGTATTATAATATTTTAGGCCGGTGCGATAAAAAAATATATGATGTAGAAATCACTACGAAAAAATAACGATGGTTAAATCGTATCGCCCGGCGATGTGTGTGGAAGTAACGCGTGTTAATTCGTTATAGGTAATATTGCGTTTACGACGAAAACAATACTTACGTCACGGCGGCCGTGGCTGTGTACGCATAAAACGTTTCTAATGAGTTTTCCTATAGATTAGAAAAATTCGCGGCGGCGGCGCATAATAAGCACGCCCGGGCCATCTACCGGAGTGGGGAAGGTTACCGCCGCGTTTGCCCTGGAAATGCGTTATCACAGTTTTTTTCACGTCCATTCTACATAGTATAGTATAGGCACAGCAGTTGATATACGTAGAGAGGCATACACCTCTTGTACCTAGGTGCCGGGTTTTTTATTACTGCCGGTTGATTGATTTTAACCCTTTTGTAATATTATCGGAGCGGCGGAGGGGCGACCGCGAATTCGATTCGATAAATCCATTTTTTTTCAAAAAACATTTTTCATCGATTTCGACATCGCCCACCCCTGATGTTTCCAGATATCTCCGCCGAACCACCAATAATATTATTCAATCGTATTATACACAATATTAATGGCATAGGTACGCCATTCGCCCGATACCACCCGTTTAGGGACAATGATGATAATAATATAGTTTAATATTTTTATGAGAACAACAATAATATAAGCGTGAATCGTTTTATCAGACTTGGTGCTAACCGAATGTAACACGTTTATAATCAACGATAATGACGTGATGCATGTAATTTATACGCGTTATAATTCGTGAGGCCGTTTTGTATTCGTTTACCCACGCATTTTCTATGAGGACAACGCCACGACGGTTTTAAATATTTCCAATCGATCCTTTCACAATACATTATAGATCCTGTGCTTGGTGTCAGTGTGTAGCTTACATTCGCTATGAATTCAAAACGTTTTGATGACCTTATTATTGTATGATATTATTACTGGTAGGTACCTACAACTCGATTTGAAAATTAATAATTACTGTTAATTTTGTACGGATATAGAACACAACATGTTATTACTATGTTTGTTCGTCACTATTGTCGTTATTTTCAAAACTTAATCAACACGATGTACAGCATTATACGGTTTAAGCAATATTCTAATATAATATTTATATTTATATATTTATTGATATTATGCTGTGCACGTAATAGCCCGACGACTGGGAGACGAGTTGTATAGTTTTTACACCTTAATCAGTGTTTATGGCTTATAAAAATAATACTACATATTATTATAATGGTAAAGTCAAAACAATCGTATGTAAATTCTTAATCATTAATTCGATATCGAATTATTCTAATCCAACTCCGCCGTCGTATTATCATAGCGACCCGTTCCCAAAGAAAAATCGGTATTTTAATATGTAGGTAAACCTATACATAATATTACCGTTTTGGGATGTAAAATATGATTCTATACACATACGCATGTGTAAGTATTGATTTTGATATTAATTAGGTCAGAAAAGAGTCTGAAGTAAAAATGTAAATTTCGTAACACAGCGCTGACATTGCGGAATTATAAATTTGTAGTTGAATGTGTTGGATGTTTGTTAGGGACAGTCGCGCGCGCGTGTGTAAGTGTGTGTGTGTGTATGTGTGTGTGTGCGTGTGCGTGTGTGTGTGTGTGTGTGTGCATACCAAGATATTTCAATGGCCGTAAAAGAGAAACACGAAGAACAAGTGTACGTTTAGAAAGAAGGTCGTGTAAATGGGAAACAAGCGCGGGTGGGAAACACACACACTCGCACGCCACTAACGTATAGAGCGTAGTTTCAATAGATAATATACCAATAGGTATTATCCTGCCAGCACCTATATTATATCATATTATATTGTATACCTCCTTATTCCTTGAACAAACTGCAGCAAACGAAGGCGACGAATCAAAAATAATCGATGATAATAATAATAATAATATATTGTATGCGCACTTGTTTGATTTTTACACGTCCATATATTTCGGTTCTTTGAGAGGAATCGAAGTACATTATGTGTATAGGTACATATTATATATTATATTGTATTTGCTTGTATTGTATATTAATTATAATGGTATAGTAAATTGTAAATGTATTATTTGCATATTGTATACCTACCAATAGGAAAAAATGCAACACAAATAATAATTTATGACGTAATATTTTACAGAATAATGCAAACATTTTAAAAACCTGAAACCCACCCCCACTCGAAATTGTTTCTCTTCTGAACGGAGTACAACTTGTGTCAAGAGTAACGAAGGTTTGCCTATAAACAATTTTTCAAAAACAAGTATGTCTCCTATCAACTCTTTCTGTTCTTCTATTATTCCGCAGCAATATTGCAAGTGTTCCTTCCTATTATTTTATAGCTTTACAAAGTGAAAAGCATTTTCAAACTTGATTTTTTTTAAATTTTATTTTGACAGTTAAAGCTTATAATGTATGCGTATTTACATTATTGACGAAAACTTCCGGAGAACTTGAATCATTAAGAAAAGAAATAATCGGTTTCTAAAAGTCGACGCTTTAAACCCGCCCTCTTTCATTCTGATACCATCTCAATGTATTCATAATGTACCCTGCAGCTTTTGACTAATGAATTTCGTCAATTCTGATTCATATCATTATAAATCAATATCAGGTGTATTTTCTGTATACTATTCAGTTTAGGTATACAGTTATTTACACTTCGCTTCATTTTTTTTATAGCAAAAAAACATTATGATTAAATAATATTTATTTATTTATAAAATAAATAATGTTTATAAACTATTAATTAATTTCATAAAAAACGTTTCTTATTTTTCATTTTTGAAAAAGTAGAAACGTTTATTAAAAAATATTACCGGATATTAAAATAATTATTTTGAACTCTTAACATCGTAAATTAGAGCTTAAATGAAAGGATTTGAGTTAAAATTCTTAATTTGTATACCTAGGTATAGTTTTAGTTTTATTACACTTAGAATAAACAATTTTTTTAATTATATTCTTTAAGAGTACCTAAGCGTAACATCTGCTGTCTCTGTCACTATAGCAAAACCACAGGGTCTTTGCATATTTATCGTTTGTAGCCAAACTTTTAAAATTAGGTAAACATAACATATACTAAAGTTGACTAACGAAGTGTTAAAACAACTATTCTATACAACAGACCGTTTCATTATTTTATATATTTATAACAATATTACTTGTTTAAATTATCAATAAATTAATAAACTAGTATATTATATATATATATATATATACTTATATACCTAACTATAGACGTGCAGTTTCTTTAATATTTTAAATATTGATAAAAACCTATACACTTCATTAGTAATTATTATTGCAGTAAGCTATACCTATATCAATTTGAATGGTTTAGCAACAACATTTTAAGAAAAACGATGGTCGGTCTAGCTATAACATGAATGTGTAATAATCAATAGATAAAGACAACACATTTTACGCTGACGTCACCTTAATAATTGTATTGTTTATATTTCGTGACTATTTAAAATCACACAATTAAATAACTTAATTTAACTCAATTGTATTTTAGTTTTTTTATTAAGCTGTTGGTTGTGTTGGTTTGCGGTGTATGGGTATAATACCTACATTGACACCCCTATGTCCATTGTCTGATATTTCTACACATACAATTATGTAACAATATATTATTATATACTAGTATATTGCCAATGAATATTGAATACATTTCCCATATTCTGGTATTTTAGTTAACTGTTTTTATTTATAAATTACCTAGCTGTGAAAGAATTGGAATCGTATGACAACTGGCTTACATAATGCACCTAATAATAACAAATTACTTTAGGTAACTTATAAAACATTTTGACGTACCTACCTATTTGGTATTTTAGTATAGAGATTCTAAATGTTTTCTGAGATTAAAATGGTTATGCATCTGTCTATTTTCATTTTGTATTCTGCCAGATATTGGCAATATGGTATATATAGAAATGATTTCTGTAACAAGATAATGTTTGTATCTAATATTTATTTAAATCATATGACCTATACTATTTTATTAATTTCTATTACAAAAAAAAAAAACAGAAATAGAAACTGAACTGTCTTTCCATAGATACTTGCAAAAAGAGTTAAAAAAACAAAAATTAATTATTAATAATATTTAGCTAAATATTTGCTTATAAATTCATAACTTTGAATTCATTATGTGGTTCGTTATTATTTTTTAAAATAATTTTCAAAAACTTTTGACACTAATATAAATAATTGTATATTTAGTTCTTGCGTTTAATAAATGCTAAAAATACAATGTTATTTAAACTTAAATTATTTTTATTAGCAGTTTCTCGACTACATGTTTTTAAAAAATGACATCTTTGGCCTACCGTGATGATGACTTGTTCCATCACATTCACGTTTAAACTTTGTCACGATAATATAACTAATAATGTAAATATAGTTATATATAGATGTGTGTGTTTGTTAGGCGTACACGATGTCAGAGACTTTGGACTTTGGATCGAAGTCAACCATATTATTAAGATTAGTTAAACAAATTTAAGGATTAAAATTGAAGCAATTAAGTAAACATTGATTTATATTTTATTGGCTGTACAGGCTTAAAAAGGGGTACTTGGGTCACTTACTTGGATACAAAAATAATAAAATACCCGTAGAAGTTTTCAACATAGGCCACAACTCGAGTACTACACAGTACGTGTCATGGACTTGATTTTTTTTCAACCCGTCAAAAAATCAATACATCCAGCTGTGTTCTGCCACCGTGTATCCGAGCCATTATGTTTCTGAAAATAATACATTTCATTGGTTAAATTAATTTGACTAATTGTTGTTTGATAAAATTTTGATCTATATATATATATACAATACACACGCAGCACAGTTCTTTGAAATTCAATCGTTTTCAAAGTAAAGAAAGCTCTCGTATTTCTTAATTTCATCACAACTAATTTTATCGAATTTATGTGGAAATACAATTTAATAACACACCGAATAAAAAGAATAAAGATATTTTTTTATCTCACAAATAATTACGAAAAATTGGCTTATTATCTATGAATATTATATAAGCTCGTGTATTAATTTATACCATCATACTGTACACCAAACAATCTATTCGTTTAAACTTCACTCAAATATGGCCTACGATACTATACAATATACTATGGATATGATATATTATACATTTACAATATAGTTTTATTCACATATTTTCAAAAGAATATATAAAATATTGTTATCGCCAAACCATACTGAAGTCCGTTAACAAATTTTATATTGTCGATCGAATTGCATATGATTTAAATATTTCCAAAAAAAATGTACCCAGAACACCTTATACAATTGAGTTTCATTGTAGGTCGTATAATAATATAGGTGTGTATAATATTATTGTTACACCTTCGATCACAATAAAGTTTACTGAGTAAACGAATACAGCCCGATTCAAGAGCTCAAAACGAAAATCTAATGACCAATACTATATTACGTTAGTTACTCTTATTCTCCGCCGTTCGCAATTCGTTAGCATTTACGCCATTATAACAATATGTAAGGTCGCAAATACGGACGAATTCGCTAACTGTTGTATACTGTCATGTACGGGTGCATAAATATTATACATACATATATATATATATTCTGTAAAGCAGGTATATAGGTACGCGTTTTCCTAATGCAAACAGTGTATTTCCTTGTTAACAGCGGCGGTAAATATATAACTTGCACGTCTCTGTCGGCCAATATAACTGCTGCTAATGTTCGGCGCCGTCGTTCGCAAAGTGTACATAAAGGGGAGTGTGGCGAAATAGGTCACTGTTTCAGTGTAAAAAAATGATAATGAAAAAAAAAAGAAAAATATATAATATTAATATATAAATGTCGAATAACAAACCAATTATCTTTGCCCATTAAAAGTACATTAAAGCGTACATCACATCACACACACACCACTCGGTCACCACTTCGACTCCTCTTGCAGCGATATTATAATTCTGTATGACATAGTATGTAATATTATTATATAGCGATCGGTCCTACAACAGCACGGTAAAGTAAAATATGTATTAAAATGTAATATGATTATTTATCTTCGATTCATCGTCGTCGTAATATTGCGCATTCCGCATTGCGGTACACGAATACAAAATCGAGTAATAATAATAATATCAGATATTGTATGGCTTTTATATATTTGTTTTGTTTTTATCGTTATTACTATTATTATCTATTATTATTACGTTTTAGTGTTTCCTTGGTACCTACACGTATAATATACTTTAACGCATGTCTTGGGGGTCCACACTATTATCAGTATTATCTTATTACAATAATCTACTCTCGAATACAAGCGCATCTCGCACAGCACTGCTGCCGTAGGTGTTGTGTATAAGAAATTACAATACCGTATCGATGTAATATAGTAACAATAATAGTATGTAAGATTCTAAAATGTTATCAGTCTCTTGAAATTAGATGGTACTTTTGATGCAAATGTTTTCTCCTTTTGTTGCGTTTCGATGACGCCGCTTCGCATAGTTTGATAAGTTACATATTATTATAAATAAAATAAAATAAATATATAATAATAGTATAAAGGTGTGCATGAAAATTTCAGATTTCTCATTACTCTGCACACTGGCAGGTTGTGATAATTTAATTTCAAAAAAGGCTTACCTACTAACGCAATTTAAGTAAAAACTAACTCAATTTTTCTGAAATATATAGATTATGTTTTTTTGAGTATAATCTATGCCTGTATATAGTAACGACGTAAACTCCATGACTATGATTGATATTTTGTACGTGGAGATTATTGCTGGAATTTAGATTCATTAACATCTGCAGATAAGTGTAAATAATAAATCATCGTTTCAGTATAATTATATGAGTAGTTGTGTATTTCAAAAATTCAACTCAATTTTTCGTGACTTCAGTCTTTAATTTTGTTTAACATATTCTATATTTGATCGCAAAAAAGTAGTCTTAGGTATAAATTATATTTTTTATAATAGCTAACTATATTTAATTAGATATATGACTATTTACATATTTGCATCAATTGTTAATAAACATTACAATTTTTGAAAAATAATTTATAAATTGACTCAATTTCATTAAAATTAATTTTCTCATTTAACAATGTTTATTTTAAATAAACGTTTCAATGCACAAAGTTATTTTTTTTTAAATCAAGTACACCTTTTTAACAATGCCACGTGTGTTACTGTTTTACACCATACCTAATGCAACCGAGCTTAGGACAAAAATGTGTTCAAAATATATCGAGAAATGTATAATCTGTAGTAATTAGTAATAAATAATAATATTTAGCTCTACCTATTTAGCTATAGGTGTTCAAAAATAATATAGTATTACTTTCATGACTTAAAAAATGTTGGATATATTTAGATTTTCAATTGCAATAAAATACATCTTTATTTATCATATTATGATCCTTATATTAGATGTTTTATAATTTGTTAGATAGATGTCAAAACAATTTTTTTAACAATTAGACATATAGTTCAAACTTTATTTTTATCAACTAAAACTACCGTTTGTTCTTCTTTAAAAATTATTTTTGATTCTAAATTTGTCTTTTACGTCATTATTAATTTCAATAGGTAGGTGATATGTAATTTATACATTTTCAAAAATGTATTTTACATATTACAATTTGGCTTATATTTTATCATACGACGAAGTGGTTGGGCAATCTCCAATTTTTTTTCTAAGCGCCAGTAACATAGTTCACGTATCATCATAACAAGCCTACATATATTTGTAAGTTGTTTGGTACTAAATTTTAATAGTATAATTCTTTCAATAATATAAATTAAATAAATTAGTCTGGAAATTTTGGCTAACTTGTAAAATCTCGGATAACACCAGGTGTCAAAAACAACAACACAGTTTGTGCCTTGCACCCGTTCACACATATTTGACTTATGATCATAGCTAATTTTAACAGTAAAAATACAAAAAGTAAAAAAAAACTTTCAAATTTTTTGAATATTTATTATATCTATTATGTTTATTAAGCGTACAAAGAAATATATTACTATTGTTATTCATTTTAATTGTTTCCAACTATTGATAGTTTAAAATATGGTTGGATTTAGCTAATTGTATTTTAGTTTTAACTTTTAACACATAGTAAAATAAGTATTGAACTTATAATAGAGTAAAACAAACGCAATTTATTTAAACTATAAATTTGTTCAACTAAATTACAGCCAAGAATTTGGTTCATTTGCAGAAATATCTCTACTCAAACGAATTTTTTTTTTTTGAAATTTTTTGTCAGTTGCACACCAAATCTATATTTATCACAGTGACCTTGGTAAAATAATATATATTTCTCAAGATTCATTGTGAATAAATTCGAATTTCTCTTGAATTTTAAAAGTTAGTATTATCTAAAAATCTCTAATACATTATATTTATTACTTATACTTAGGAATGAGTTTTCAATAGTCTTTTAAACGTAATATTATATCATAATATGTATAAATGTATAGTGATAAATTTGACAAAAATATTATTACAAATCATAATATACAGAGCGATTCTTTGAATATGAGTTACACATAATTTCAAAAACTTTTATTACCTGTAAAATGCAGATGTAATTAATTTCATACGTTAAAAAAATCTCCCTATATAATTCTTAAATACCTATAAATTATTGACTTTATGTTTCATAAACATGATTTAATTCAATACATTTTTTAAGCATTTTTTTCTTATTATTTTTATCTTAGTATATTTTGAATCATTGTAAATAGGTAGGTATATTTATATATGTATCTACTACACAGCTAATATAGGTAAATTAAGTATAATATTAATTATTGGCTTATGGGTTTTAGTATATTTTAGACGATAATTGTTATTGATAATTGATAAATTAAAATTAGTTACATACATTTATGTGGTAATCCCCATAATAATGTATTGGCAGAAATATCATAACAGCTTTACGTTTTAACTTTTAAGTGACATTCAAAATTAGTATATTCTGTATGAATTTGAGAATTCTTCATAGAAATAGTAATTAAAATTAATAGTTTATTTACTGTTTTTTATGATTGGAGTATGGCAGTATACACATATTTACCTAGGTAAAATAATTTTATATTGTTGTTGGTGGAACAAAGAATGTATATTATTGTTTATACAATGATTATATATTTTTTCAATTTAGTTGAACATTTTACTGCTTATACTATATTTTTCTGTAGTATGATAAAATGACATTTTTATAATTTTCCAAAAATATACAAAAAAAAGCAATGGAAAATAATATATTGTATTTCAATTTTCTATAAAATGTATTTTGTTATTTTGTTTTAATCCAGATAATGATATTAAAGTGTTGAACATGTCACCATGGTTGTTTATTTTCTGATAGTTTAATTCGGAATAATATGCAAACACTTTTTGACTCCGTCAAGCTTAAAATAATATCTAAAAATATTTTTATTTATTTTTTGTTAAATTGATTATTTAAAAGCCTGAAATTAGAATATTCTGTTCTAAATTAGCTAACTATGTTATATACATGATTATTAAATTACCTCAAATGTCAAACATTTAAATTTTTAAGAACACCCAGTTCTGTTTTTTCGGTATTAATTTTCAATAATAATATTAATATTTATAATAATTTACACTAAACACTATCCTCCCCGACAAATAACTATTTGTACATGTAACAATTACTAAAAAAATAAAAAAATTCCGCCTATGTATCCTAGTCTATGTCCTGTATTTTTATCTGTCTATTTCAATTTGTCATTGCAGGTAATTAAAGAATTCAATATTTTGTTAGTTAATTTTTAATATTAGAGAAGGTACTCACTACAAAGTACCTAATTTTCTATGGATTTATGTAATCTAATACTCATCAAAAAGCTTTTTTAAAAATGCATCGTTTCATATCATTTTTTTATAAAATACAATAATCGTCTCGTGCTTTCGAAAGATAACATGAACTTTTTTTATTTCCGAATTTTTGATATTCAAGTTATTTACAGAATTTAATATTCGTCATTCTCGTACATTTTTGTTTTATTATTCTTGAAGATAATACTTAAACATTTCTGCGGGTCAATAGACTTTATATACCTATATATATATTATGTGATAAATATTTTTAACAAAATTTTAAATTCACTTACTTGAAAAATGTCAAAAATATAGAATTTTTATATTATTTTAAAGTTTTGCCAGTATCTTACATTTTGTACATCCACTCATACAATATTGTGTTTTGTGTATACTTTGGCGTACATTTCTGAAGACAGAATTGTACCAAGTGCTATACAAAACGAGCCAAGTTTATCTTTTTTACCATATTTAAAATCCAAAATTATAGATTATATCATTTCAGTTTTGTTTTACCAGATGTATTTTTTAAAACTCAAGTACCTTTATGCGATTACTTATTATAATTATCATACTATAGAGGCATATTCTACTATAGCGTACGAGTGTAAGCAATCTACATTACGCTTTTGTTGCTGAGTCGTATGATATCTGATGCGGAAGAAAGGACATATTTTCGTTGAAGTCTTGTCAATGGTTGCGTTCGTAATTTTTTTCGGCGATGACTGAACTCTCGCAGCGAAGTTTAAGTGCTCGGTATAGTTGAGCAACCTTTGTAATTGGCCGTGTTTCGAGAGTGCGCATCTGGCTGGAGTATTACATACACCGTAATGTTCGTTACTATTCGTTAATCATATAACATAATATGAGTACCTACTAACGATTTCAGCATTAATGCATTACTCGGTGCGGTTTTCTTATTGTCTCGAGTTGTCGGATGTGACATACAATTTGTCGCGTCTTATCGATTATGTATTTTCATATACGTGCTTGACATACATTTATTAGCATGATAATATTATATTACATAGGTACTTCCTGGCTCCCATGTACAGCGGAAAGGACGGAGTGTGATGTGCAATACAATTAAAATGTGTTTTAGGTTCGAAAGAGACGAGTGAACTTTATTGTTTTCCTTACTCGTCGAGTTAATTACGCTTAATGTTGTGTGTACCAACAATGGCGTTCTTTCCATCGGGGTGGTGCCGTGGATGAAAAAACAAAATCCAATGTTCGTATACCGCGGTATAATACATCTATATCATCTTCATACCTATTTAACTGCATGCATAATATTATGCACGCGCGTGTACGGCTGGCACCCAGCGCCAACTAAACAAATAACTCATTGCTATTTGAACAGGTTAGTGCACTCCTTTTCGGTTATGTTTACACATGAACGATAAAATCGATATGAGCAAACAGCAATTCAAACTTCATCAATGGCTTCTGGCAAAACGAGGTTTTGGGGATCAATCCAAGTGTTGATACAATATATAAATATATTGTATACTTGTATACATATATATATGCGGTTTGGAGGCGTTACTCTTTGTCTCTAACATTATTGTCTTCGACAGTTGAAATTATCGTATTTTATTCATACCGAAAATATGGTGCTATTTCTACGAAAACGAGTCCGCATAATATCTATACGTAATAATAATAATAATAATTTAATTCATAGGTACAGCCTTTTTTTTGGCATCCTATATGTGTACAGACGTATAGTATATAATATGTGTAATGTATAACGTATATTTCTCATACCTACGCGTTGGTTGATGTATGGAAAAAATTGAAAAACAAGGTGATCCGCCCCGTATCAACCGTAATGTATGAATAATAATATTGCCATTTCCGAATAATAACCACAAATTATTATATTGCATTAATATTGTTAACACCGCTCATCGTCGTCTGCCAGCACTCATTTATCCCGGTGTTATTCAATTCATTTTATTTTGCTTATACTTTTTCGGCGCGATGTGACTACTTGGGTGGGTTTAGCTTGACGAAACCTAAACAAACCGCGGCCTCAAAGCCAAAACCGCCGGACCACTACTGCCGCAGAGAGGAAGAGAAAAAACATCCCGTTAAAAAAATACGCTTATAAAACGTTTGTCTCGCACAGCTTTGGCGTATCGACGGACCAAAACACACACACACGCACACGCACGTACATCGTTTATATATATTTAGGTCGTCGTCGTCATATATATATATATATATTATAGTGTATGCGCGTGGCACGCCCTGTGAAAATACCGTCCGGCCACACGGGGTCATGATGATGGAGCAATAGAGTATAATAATATGATGTATGCTGCGAGTATGTATACAGTTGGATATAAATCGAAACGTCTGCCGTCTATGATTTTCTCATACCGTGCATGACATCACAATATAGTTCTTCCTTCTCCCGTACCAGGATATATACGGCCATATACACTAAACATAATATTATATATAATGACATGATCCGAATGTCCAAATCATATTAGGAAGTGCGCATGTGGATGGAGTCGAACGGTGGAGTAGACTTTTTTTTTATTCTGCGGGAAAGGGAAAAGGGATGGAAAATATTATAGGAAAAGTCTAGACAATAGCAAATAGGGACCTTTATTACCTATACATACACCAAACAAATATCATATTATGATCCGATCGGCACATATTATAATATTATAGGTGCATATGCGCAATATGTGATCGAACAGTGGCAAAGACCTTTTTTTCTATGGGACACGGGAAAGAGGGTTGGAAAATATTAAAGAAAAAAGTCTAGACAATATAGGTTCCGTCGAGGTACAAAACATGTCCAAAAAACTCAGATTTTAGCAATGACCGACTTGCGTTTGTGTTTATTGTGACTTTTTTCAAGTCTAACAAGTAAAATACCAAATTATCGATTAATTGAGCTTTGTTCAAGGCAGAATGGTGGGGTATATCGGATCTCCTCGCCATTCGTATACATATAAGCCCTCTGATGTTATATCATACCTACTAATAACTACACGAACTGTTAGGATTTTTTCTCTCTTATTCCCAAAAACTAAAACCATAACTGTATTAGTCTTGCGGCTTCCCAAAAATCGGATAAACGCAAGTGTTTGACGATTATTATCGAATATAACTTAATTAAATCCTACAATATTATAATATTGTTATATCTCGGCAAAATATTATTTTCGATATTCCTGTTTCTTATTTTTTTTTATCCACCAAACTTTACTATTTATATTCTATAACATCGTTTCGGTATAAATTAAGTTGAATATTTATAAGATTATTTTGTATTTTTTTATTGTTAAATTATGAAAATTTTCTTAAAAATATCAAACTAGTAACTCGTGATAATTATTAATATAATAGTGCGTTTAGTATAATTATAATTTTTGATTAAGTGTTATTACAAGTTACTGACGAAATGTTCAATCAATAAGCTCTGTTAAATATTTTAAACAAAATAATTAATTTAAAAAATACTTAAATACTGATGTAATAATACATAATAAAATATTGTAAAATTGTTGATCCATCGTTGTATACATATCACATTTGACTATTGTTTTACTTCAGTGAGAAGTTGGATTAACAATTACATATTAGTAATATTTTTTCTATACCTAACATAATAATATCGCTACATGATTAAAATTATAATATATTTTTCCATTTACAATATTCAAACAAATATAAATAAAGCTTTTAGCTTTAACAAAATATTTTTAAGCCTCTTGGTAGTTACATTCAAAATACTATTATAATTGTGACCAAAATTATTATGGATGTAAAATAATAAAAATTTCCATTTCTAATTAAATTGATCTAAAAGTTTTTTACTGGAACATGCATAAATAAGTATTGTTGTGTTCATATTAAGTAAAAAAAATGTTAAGTTTGAACTACCTAATAAAAATTAAAAATTTATAAGAGTATAATGAAAATATTTTTAGTTAATCATATTATATGTTTGACGTTTTTACCAACAAAAAAAAACTGTTTTTATTTTTTTTGATTAATTACTTTGTGTAGTATCTATAGCAACACGAAAAGCACACATAATATAACATAAACTTTATAGTATTTGGGTTAGGTAAAGATGTTTTGTATGATATTTATTAATTCCGTGTTTAATAAGTATTAGAAAAAAAAATGTATTTGAATAATGCTACTTTCACAGTACTCGCTGGTTACAATTTGAACTTAAACATAATAAGTTGCGTGCTAAGAGTTTTTTTTTTAACTACTAAACTTTCCTTCGTCGTAATTTTTAAAATTAATCACACGATTTGAAAACACCAAAATAATTGTCCAGTCGCTTGAATGAATAATTTGATTCCAATTAGTTATTATAGTTGAATAGTTTTTTTTTTTTACAAATATTTAGAATAATAATATCATATTATAATTATATTGACATTACAAATCACAATTCAAAATTGACCTCTATTGACCTTTTATCAACTCCGTTTATTAACCGATCGCAATACACGACAATGTAATTGCCTTAAATGGCTTAAATTGAAGAATATTGGCTCAAAAATAAAAATGTGATATTATTGTGTGATAATTCGTTTCATCAACGTTACATCGTTTATTGAGTACCAACCCTCTGGTACCGGTGTTCTCTATTGTCAACACAATTCTTTAAATTTATAAGGAAAAAATACTTCTTTAATAAATTGACCTTTAATATGTATAAACATTTAAATGTCAACAATTTCCTTTTGAGTCTTCGAATTTAAATAAGTGTTTTAACATTTTGATTCTGGATACATTACAAATTACAATGAACCTGTTGACAACGTGACACAAAACAATCTTATTGATATTATGAAGTTTTTTTTCCGTTTCTTAGAAATCCATATTGGATATATTGCATTGAAGTTAATTACACCTGATGCTAAAATATCTAAATAAAAATGATATTCCGTCAAAAATGATGAGGAATTTCTTACGAAGGAGAATGGATTCCCAAAGAAAGATTGAGTAAGGCACGTCATATCTTTCGAAAAAAAAATTAGAAGAAAATAAACAGGGGGAAAATTCAATTTTTCTTTTTCTTATCTATCTAATTAACATAAAACAATTACAAATGTAATTAAAAACTTCAGACTATATTATTATTATTGTATGTAATTTAATTTAATTTGATGATTTCTTTTAATATCTTTAAGTTTTTAATTTGTTTACAAACTATGGCTATGCATAATCGGTTTTGACTGAAATTTAAAAGACTGTATTAAAATATCTCACGACTGAGTATATAGACATTTTCAATCTGCTTATTATAATTAACTTTAACTTTAATAAGTCTTATACCTATCGAGTTAATGAAATGTCTAAAATCACCGAATAATGTTTTATGTAGGTTAGTGAAACGAGTTTTTCAAACGTCCAATCTTAAACTGGGTATATTATGATAGCCTTTTAAAATAATTGAGCCCGCTCCCCTCTTCCCATTTACCATAAAATCTACATTAAAGGAAACTTACACAAATTATACGATGATTAAAGCCGTTGACTATATTATCAACGTTCCTGGTGGCTGTTTTTGGTTAGGCTTCGTGGCAAATAACAATATAATATGTGAATGTGACATAAGCCGATGAATTTAGAGGTTCATTTAAGTTTTTCTACTGATTTACAAAGTAAAGCGCTGATATTATCCCCGGTGTCCTGAACTAAGTTTAATAAAATAAAAAAATGTGTCAAATTTAATTCGACAAAATATATTATATACTACTTATATAGGTATACATTATGTTATAGAAGTATGTAAATACTTTCCAGAATATTTTTGTATTAAAATGCAGTATACTGTGCATCGAGTTAATTTTATAAAAGAGCAGGTAGTTTACATTTTTATAATACATCGTAAATTCAAAAACTGGGATCTGGAGACTTTCTTGAGTACCTATAGGCGCTGTCCCTACTTATTTTTTTATTCTATTTTATTTACTACACAACGGATGAGACCAAGTGATACACAGTCGAAAATTAAATGAAAAACACAAGACACATAATATGAAGTTAAATAAATAAAGCGATAAACACTAAAATATATAAAGCTCATAATCATCTCATCGGTCAGGCACATCGCATGCTATCGAAATTCGAGGCGATATGACAGTAATGTAGTCAGTAACTATTTGAAAAACGTAGAGAAATATTTGTCTAACCACCGCGTTAGGAATATTGTGCTCAAAATATATTGTGTTTTTCAATAAAAAATAAATTTAATATATTATTATAAGTTATTAAAACGGCTTCCTAAACTCTTAATTTTTTACTAACTGCATAGTATCCAAGATATAGATTTACTACCTACTACCAGTTACCACGCCTAAATAGATACATTTTTTATGAAACCGTTCGTGCAATATAATATGTTGGACGGTAAAAGGTTGTTGTTAACTGTGCCGTCGATTTCTCGTCGTGCAAATGACTGCAGGTCGAATATCGACATTATATTATATTATATATTGTATATTATGATGTTATACTCTACCGCCAAACATTTCGTCCGGTGTGTTCGAGTGCCCAAAGGCTATATACACACAATGCATATACCTAGTTAATTGTTCGGCTATGGTATATAATACCTAAACTGCTGCAGATATTATATTGTGTATCGTACTTATATTATATTATTATATAAATAAGGTTATGGTCAAATAACGTCATTACGTATACAATATTATATATGATATACATGTATATTGTCTATATATTATATGTTCTCCGCAAATACCATGTTAAGGCTATTTCGTCATTTACCTGTTGAACGGGTCGACCGAAAGTGAGATATATAGGTACGTACAGGTTCAGTTAAATGTGCGTGTACAGTGTGTATAATGTGTGTGTACGACAAAGTGTACATGCCTACACGAGCATGATGATCTGTCTACGTGGATCCCCAATACACGAAACGAGAATGATATTATAGAGAATGTTATAATACTAACAATAATATGTATAGGTGAGGCCTATTTCTGTTATTGATCGATCGCGCGATGACGAAAATCGAAAAATTCATATGTGCCCAACGGCGTGGCGTGGCCAGGTGGCCTAAGTTATCTGCACTCTGTGATGGCTGTTTTGATTTTGGTGCAACAAACCTTGTAGACATCGTTTGCAGGGATACGACGACCTGTATGACCGAATTTGTGTTATGATTTGAAATATAAATAATTCAAAAAGGCTAGAAAATCATTTGATATTATCTGCCCCTAATTATTTTTTTTTATATTATTATTCAAATATGACCCACGCGTTTAATTTGTAATTATAATTATAACAGTTTCCTGCGCTATTTATTTGGTATATTCTATAACAACTTATTACAGGTTATTCCTTAACTAGTGTCGATTTATATTGCGCTGTACGTTATTTGTTAGATATAATATATGACTACAATAATATTTTATTACCCTTAAAAATATACCATTTATCTACGTAAAATATAAAATTTACAATTAAAAGTGTGAATTCACTATTAAACAAAACATATTCTTATTATTTAATAACACATTACTATGTTTTTAAGTGAAATGTTAAGATATACGAGTTATTTCTTAATCTCCTTGAAAAGAACATCTATTTATCCTTATTCACTCACTCATCCCACTTGTTTTGCCAAATAATTTCAAGTTTTAAAAATAATTATTTAACGTTCCGTTTTTAAATTCCTCTACAGTTCACATTACATATATATATGTATATATTATGATGTATTTATGCAATGTAAAGTGTGGCGACACGTTAAATATGGAGTATGACAAAATTTACAGTAAAAAATAATAAGAAATTGTTACTTGTATTATATTGTTAAATTTTAATATAGATATTAGGTTAGTAAGTATAATTATTAAATTACATAGTTAGGTACAAGTGTACAACCATAGTAGATACTATTTATGGACTTAAATAACTTACACTTAATATTCATCGTATCTTATTATAAAAATGTTTTAAGCGCTTACCTTGTTTTTTAATTCAAAATGTTAATATACATTCAGCTAGTGCGTACAGTATGTCTAATAAAACAAAAATTATTATTTCGTATGTTATTTCTGCAATTGCCTATTTGTTTATCATATGCTAGACTGCCAGGACTTTTTTTGCCACGAATTAATAATTTTTTGTGCTTGTCAAGTATCATATATAATATTATGCTCTGTAAGTATACTACATTTTGTACAAGAAACAGTATTATTCGGTATGTATAGCTATTTATCATTGTATATTTGTACCCCAGAAAGCGTGTAAGTATGAAACTTCAACGGTTATCATACCAAAAGTAATGACGGTTAAAATGTTTTCATAATAATTTATAATTGTGTGTAATGTATTATAGACGATTTTTTTCCGTTTCGTCTTAATTAGGTATATTAAAATATCTTTTTTTAGACGGATATCAGAACATTTACAACATTGGTCTGTATCCGTCATAATTTTGAAATTGCTTTTTAGACAATTATAATTAAATATGAATTTATGGTATTAGTAAAACAGTTTTAAAACTTTAATAGGTTTAACAGATTACATTTCAACAGATTAGAGTTCAAATTGAATCTCGTTCAATTCTTCAACCAATTATTATTTGGAAAGTTACAAAAATGTATAAGTACTGTAATAGTGTACATAGTTTAATGTCAACTTTTGAAAATATTCTTATATTAGTATAGTGCATTAAGAAGTATAAAAGTATAATATTATGCCTCGGGGTAAAAGAGTCTTCTTGCTGATAAATTGATATGATGATACAAATTATATACATATTACAATTTATTATTGACTTGAAAAATTTGCTGTCCTTAGCATGTTTCCGCCCCGGGATGTTTGCGATTCGCCGCCACTTAAATGCGCTAGCGTTTCGTTTCAAAAATATGGTAATCGTCATCTTAAACTTTGGACTTAAATGCTTATTATAATAATACCTACCTATCGAATATTTATCGCAGTATATAGGTACT
>PVMI01031304.1:0-11053 GCA_008528875.1 Aulacorthum solani
CGTATTTAAGGGATGCTTGGGGGGGAAATTGCGGGGGGCAGCACTTTTTTGGGTGACATCAAATGTTACACGTTATGTGCTGTATATTCTTTTTGTTGGGGAGAGAAATCGCCACTAAAAAAAAAAAACAAAGGGGGGAAAGGAAGAAGGTATTTAAAAAAATATGTATTTAGGGCAGTAAAATTCTAAGTACGCCACAATGGATACAATTTAAATATCTGTACATGTTTGTTTCTTTGAGGAAAAAGAAGGGTTAGGTGCTAGTATTTCACTTAGATTGTAGGGGAGCATCAGTCTATCACTCAAATTACTATATTATCATATTATATAGAAACCTACACATTGCAATTACAATAAATACGATATAATAATATTATAATTTATTATAATGAGTACAACTTGATAATATTACATTTTAACGATTTATGTTAATTTTTCAAACTGAGTCATAACCGATGATTATTTGATAAATAATTGTTTTAACTTATATTCGATTTCATGTAGTAATTTTATTTTAAATAATTGTATAGATCACTAATTTGTAAAACACATGAGTAATAATATGGGTATGTGACTTTTGGAATAGCTGAACTACAGACTAACGTTAGTGGTACACCCAATATTATATCATAATATTTAAGGTTAGTATAACATATATTCTGAACGTGTTCAGCGGGACCCATTACCTTCTTTTGAAGAATAAATGAAAATGTAAATACAAATAAATTAAATATACAATGAGTAGGTACAGAAGGTATCAAAAGATAAAGATATACTATACTATACATATAATACTCAGACGAATATCCAAATTAACGAGGGTCGAAATGCATAGCGCTAAAAAGTACGAGGATAACGTGAATTTGAATAAATACGTACAAACTCGTGTTGCTACTATTTCGGTGGTCCTAAAACTAATTGCATACACACGAATCCAGCGGTCTTACGGGCAGGATAAACGTGTCTACTTCGTGTCGCATCTTTGCGGTGTTTTGGACAGTTCACGATTGTACGCTGTGGATATTGCAATAAGCAGGTATACCTGCTATACAAGGAGGCGAAATCCGATTAATGTTTTAAGAGCAGCAAGCGTACGACGTCGGAACATTGTTTTTATTATTATATTCACGTTTACGGGAAGTATAGGTAAAGTAGCTGAATGATATTATTTTCTTTACTGTAATACACGCCATGATAATAATATCATTTTATCATTTTCCAACTTGTCTAAGCACCCCTTCGAAATTTATATTTTCGAAATACCTTGGTCATAATTAATAATATTAGGCATATTTACCAAATTCACGGGTGTTGATAAAATTTATATTACCATGATATCCTGGTATTTCATTAGTTTTGATGTAGGAGATCTGATGTGTAGCCACTTTTAATGGAAATTAAATCAAAGTAGGTAATCCCCGCATAATGGAAAATACGGTCTATAAAAGTTTGAATTTAATTTGATAGTTAAAATTAGCGATTAAAACTTTACATTGTATTAACACTGATTTAACATGACTTGGGGTATGCTAAACAGTATACATTCACTGTAGTTCATTGGTCCTTGTCTTTCACCCCCATTATAACTAAACCAAAACCTATAAAAATACCCATGTTTGTGGTTTACCAAATTGAAATGCACATCTACAGTGCGACACACAAGATAACGATTTAGTGATTTCATCTCTATACAGCTTAGTTTTTCGACACAGTGCACAGGTCTTACTGACCAAACATGATCAATCATCATCACCTCTACCTGAAAAAAAAACATTTATACGCTTCATATCTATTAGTTTATTACTGATTTCCATTCAACTTAATGCACTCTTATTTTTATCCGTATTTTGAATAATATCTCGAAATAACAGCATGTATTCAAAGTAATTCATAATATTGATAAGTCACTTTTATGAACAAAAAGTGTAAGAAAAATGATTTAAGTTATCACAAATAAAAACATTAATTTCAATTTTAAAATGTGAGAGTATAGTATCAAATAATATTGAATTATAATATGACAACATTTTAGGGCTTTTTTTTATTATAAATATTTACAACTATAAACTAAATACTTTTGTGTTAGCGCATTATCGAGCAACCATGTTTTTATTAGTATTTTATCTAAAACCACCTACAATCGATAATATTTAATCTAAGTTTAGTGGTTACAAGTCCCTAAACATTTCGGAACCATGAATATGAAATAATTTTCCCATAATGGACGCAGAAAACAAGGTCCAATGAACTGTAGTGAATGCCTTGTTTAGCATATTCTAAGTCATGTTAAATCAGTGTTAAGATAGTGTGAAGTTTTAATCGCCCATTTTAAAACCATCATATTCAATTTAAACTTGGATAAAACGTATTTTCTATTTTGCGGGTTTTACTTCAATTTAATATCCATGAAAAAGTTACTCACAATATCCTACATCTAAACTTATAAAATATTTAGATATAATTGTGTTACCTAATTTAAATTTTGGAACACTATCAATGGCACAAAACTATATAAATGTATGCTTTTGATTGCGAAACAATTACCTTAAAACTACCTACTCCTTCACCTATTGAAAGTCATAATATCTTGACAACTGTATTACTTACTTTAAATTATAACTCTGTCCAGTAATTCACAAAAATAAAATATAAACATATGCTTAGAAGAAAAATCAGGAAGAAGAGTATAAAAATCAATTAGAGTAGGATGGGAATTCTATTTAAAATATATACCTTCTGAAACTAAATAATTTGTGCTAAACATGTTCAATTTGGTATTTTTCATCTGTTATTTGAGTGCCGTTCACAACAAAAAAGTGACGTATTTAAAAAAATTGAACAAAAATATTATAATAATAATGGAGGGATACAGGGGTACAAATAGTTTACACTTCTAATAAGTATTTACATTATATGTTTTCATAATATTATGAGCGATAGTTTCATATATACGTATTACTGTAGTATAGTTTGTTCAAATAGTTACTTTCATAAAATGTACACATATGTTCATGAGCATATACATAAAAACATTTTAGTAAAAATAATGGTAAAGATTAAAAACACAGCATTTTTTTGGCATACTTCAATACTTGTTAACTACATCTACCGGCAACAATAGTATATTATAAGTATATTTGTATTCTTTTAAGCTATTTCTCTTGCAATATAAATAAATAATTATTTTAAACGATAAAAAAAATCTCTCTAGAGTGTATGTACCTATGTGAATGTATTATAAGTACTTGGATAATTTTACAAAAAATGTCTTTGGATGTTTACATTATAATTTATTTTGTATTGAGGCTTATAAATTGTTAAAACGAAGGCTTTTGATCGTTCATCCTACCACAATCTCGCCGAAATATAATACACTCATGACAGTAAGCACTATAATTTTTTCCCTGTAACTAAGCCATATTAATTTGCTTAGCAAATCTCTTTAAATGTTTTGACTTGTATTGGCTTGAATTACAATAATATATATTTAATTATTTTTTTAAAAACCCAAAGTTGCTGTATCATATTATTTGGATCATAATTAGAAATAGTTACGAATATCTGAAGTCACATACATTTCAGGGTATATATTTGGTCGTCATAATAACCACTTCAGTTCTTTTATTTTCAATGTAAATTACATTACTACATTTTTAAATTTAAAATGTTAATTAAAGTAATAATTTTACATTTGTATTTTAAAACGTATACTTTTACATCATTTGAATTATTTAATTATTTAAATATTACTATAAAACTTTCATGTTTGGTTATTAAATTTGCCTCAATAACCTTTTTAGGCTTTTACAATTATGACAACTTATTTTTTTAACTTTATATTTCAATCATTGGTTGTCTATATGATTTAAAATTTAAAAAATTTAATATAACAATATCAGACAAAATATGCTTGTGTTTTAATATTTTGTATTTTCTTACATACCTCTAACCCTTTTTGCATACATGTGTGCATTTAATTATGTTTTAAAGGCATGATTTTTATAAGCGATACTAGGTATATAATACAGACAGGCAACAGCTAAATGAATATGGAAACAAAATAGTCATTAATATTGTAGTATTGTATAAAACATATAGGATACAGAATATTGTAGTGTTACATTTACTAGTATTTATAAATTGAAAAACATCTACATGACAAAACAAAGGGTACCTATAATGCATCCCTCTTCATCATAAAAACGCCTTATAGTGGGCTTTTCTTTAATAGCTAAATATGACATTTGGGAGATTTGAGGATTTTCTTGATCATCACTTTTGTTGTGAAATCTATTCAATTAATGGTGGGGTAGATTTTAGATTCTGAGTGGAGTAATGAACGTATTGATTTTACAATGATGTGTGTGTTTTTTGTGTCTGTGAACATGATAGGTAGTCAAAATAATGCTTCGATTTTCAACTCCGGTATCTTTTCCGGGAAATCAAAAAAAAAAAGTTGAGTGTAAGTCCACAATAATTTTTTATAAGCTACTGAATTTAAAATTTTGAAAAATTATAACAATTTGCAAAATTATTTTAAGTTAGAAATTCATGAAATAATTTTTTTTAATTTTTGTTTATTAGAATAATTTTGTCAATACCTAGGTATTATTATAATGTTTTTACTCGTTTTTTAAATCTAAGATTTGAAATATTAATAATTAAAATAGAGTTTCTCTGAAGTGATATTATAGACCGACAGATTGTCTTCGCTGAGAATTGTTTTATGTGCATCCTGTATAACAGAGTGACTGGAACGTTTTTCATAATATTATAAAAAATGTATAGATGTTATCTATTTTTCGTTTATGTGACGAAAGAGTAATGTCATTCGTGATTTACCTATACAATAATTATGATATGAAGAAATCTTGTTGATGAAAAAATGTTGGTTGTCCTAAAATATAATAATATGGACTATGGAATGTACTGCAAATACTGAAACACATTTTACTAAATCGATGCAAATTGTTGAAAGTAATATTTCGGTGTACTAAGAAAGCACTATAGCAGCAATTGGAAACAACGATAACTTTTTATTATATATTCTACATAGCAATATTGATTCAATTTATTGAACCAATAGAAAGACAAAACTATTACAACCACTGTAGAAGAATTAAATATATGTTTTGTGTAGACGAGATAAAAAAGTGTTCAATGTATCTATAGGTAGGTTAGGTTTTTAAATAATGTAATCTCCTTTGTTTAAAATAATCTTTACGAAGCGTTAGTCGGTCGTAAAAATTTATTTTAATCTCATATAACACTATAATATTATAAATAACGCTATGATGGTGCGTAGAATAAAAAAATTGAGAAAAAAATGGAATAACAGCTATATGGGTATAGTCATAAACTCCCAAACAACGACCGACATCACTCTAAAGTTTTTGAATTCCGATAAATTTTGACCCATTTTGTTCAACTAGTACATGTGCGTATTGCAAAACTATCGTATTGATATGCGAATATTCGATAATCATATAATATATATACGTTATTGTCTGCAACACTAGTGCGACTGGGAAATTTTAAAACGAGTGGTCCAGTGCAACGTCTATAAGAATATCGATTGATGAAAGTCAAATAATAATAATTTATAGATAACTTTTTGCAATAATCGTTAAATTGTATACCTATACCATAATAATAGGTATTTACATTTCAAGTACTTAAATACAGCCACGAGTTATACTATAAACGGATATTATGCTAAAAACTTAATACTGTATACTGCCGTATAGGTACCTACCGCTTAATGTAGTTACATTGAACTATTAAAGGTGCACTACTTTGATTGAACAATAAATAAACACTTAAAATGTTTAGTTTTGGAAATAGGTCATAGTTAATAAGTACTATATATACAAAATATATTGTATAACCAGAAGTCTAGAAATTTGAAAATTGTTCTCCCACGATATTGGATTTGTTAACAATTAATTGACACTTGTTATTTGGTCGAGGAGTGTAATACTTGTTTGAAGCTTTATGCTGAGAATACTATATTCATGTTGATCATATGCCGAATGTAATAATATATAAATCAATTATTAACACTCCCCCTCCTTCAGCTATCCACCTTCAAAAATAGGTAGTTGAAATATAGTATACCAATACTAGTAACATTTACCAATAATTAAAATAAATATTATTTTACTGGTCATTTATTTACAAAAAAATAATGGTTACATACAACTTTCTATATTCTAACATTTCTAAATAGTAAGGTAATTAGTCATAAATTGTAATAATGATAAATAAATAAAAAGACTTTAACACGGACTTATATCTTAATCCGTGTTTTTAACCGTGTTATTAATTAATAATTATCATAAAAAAAAAAAACATTGAAATTTAATATCTTATTGAATAGGTAATAAGACTTTGTACGAAATAATAATTACAAATTTACAATAAACCTCCCTCCCACTGCAATTCGAGCACTTATTGATACACTATTAATTTTTCTGGTACCTACTAAACACTCATAATATCGGTGTATGGCAGATCAAGTTTCAAAGTATTCCTTAAAAAATATAATATAATTATGATTATTTTTTTTTTTAAAGAATAAAGGCTTCAACAGCGAAGGTCATTAGCCTGTCAATGTTTTACATGTAGTAGTTTTTTCTTAAAATTAGGTACTACATTTAAATATTAGATTTTGGATTTTAATTTACAGGTTAGGTTAATATTGTTTGACGTAAAAATATATTGGCTATTACAAGTAATATAATACCTCGTATAATACCTATTTTTATTTAGGGATGAATAGGAATAAGTCTTACGTCAGAAAGTTGATTATATACTACCTAACTATTAATAATTGATGAAATTATAGTTGTGCTACTCAATGCGCTATATATACTACACTTACCTAGTCCACGGTGGGTATAAGACGTGTTCCCCTTTATCAAACGATTTATCGTGAAAAATAGCGGGAAAAAGCTTGATCAGAAACGGAAACCTTAGTTAAAAAGAGATCGTAAAAACTAAATATAATAAAATAATAAACGAATAAAATTCATTGGCGTATACAATGTGAGGCCGTGCCATTTAAACGGCATAAAACTATAAAAGTCGTTTGATAATAATTATATACTTTTGCAAAATAATAATAAAACCTTTGCGTACGCATAGCAGAATGCCGCCACCTGCACCATCGGTCGGACGAGCGTGCACTTTTTTTTTATATTATATTATATACATTTTTTCTCCGCAAACTCGTGTGTATACACCATGTGTGTGTGTGTGTGTGTGTGTACATAAAAAATGCGCGACGCTATATAATATGAACCGTTGAGCACAACCGCTATATACCTACCGCTACCGCGGTTACCACGGATACGTGCGTTGTGTGTGCGCTCGCCCACGGAGCCGGCGCGCGCGGACCGTGCGGAGCGCAAGTCCCACAGGAAGAAGAGCGCAGTGCCGTAACGACCGCCGCCGGACGCGTGTGCGACTTTGGCGCGAGAACTTCGTTTGGATTTCGGTTTTTCGTATAGGTACGGACCGCGTCCAGCCCTCATTTTAGCGGATCATTTTTTCGGGCCCAGTTTTGTCCGCAGACGCGTAACATACAACATTGAGTTGTACTCGTGACCCGTACTCTTTGTACTTTGCCCACCCCTGGCGATCCGTCGCGGACGACCGCCGGCGGCGAGTGCCCCGTGGGGCCGGCTTGGATATCCGCGATCGGATTATTTCACCGGAAACGTATAACAGTGACAGTGGTCGAGGTTGCGGTCAAAGTAACCGGTAACTGACGTCAGCGGCGGCGGAGGAGGCGGTGGCGGTGGTGGTGGCGGAGGAGGAGCCATGCGAAAACCAAAGGTAAGAAAAAATTATAATTATATCACGACAGCGGCATAGGATTTTTATGAAAAATTTTTTATCACGTTCGACTATTATTAAATAGACGCGTTATTATTTATTCTTCCTCCGCCGCCGTGGTCGCCGCGACCGTACGAAAATAAAGAGATTTGGCGGGACAGAGGCCAAAACGCTATTACAACGCTACACGTAATACATCTGTCTGCCGCGTAGCCGTCTCGTGTCCGCGGCAGGAAATTCGCACTCGGCCAATTATTATTACCGTTTTATTATTGCATCACACACTCGCCACACACATTGTGAGCCACTACACAGTAGAAAATAATAATAATGTGACGTCGAGGTCTCAACTATTAATATTGTTCCGGGAAAATAACACTTGTTTCGTGTGATATGTATATCGTGTGGACGGGTTATCCCCGCCAGGAATATCACTGATCATCGTGTTATTGTTATTGTAATTATTAATATCGTCGGGGACCGCAGTTGGGGCGCCGCCCTTCACTCAAATCGTCGTCAGCCCCGAAAGTGACAAAAAACAATATGCACAATAATTAATTGTTATACTACCAAGTATTCATAATATTAAAATCATGAATAACTACGTTGTGTTACAACAGTAACTGGCGGTCTGAGCCAAGTTCTTTTGATGGGTAATATTATAGAACATGATATGATTGAGTTATGAATTAACGACATAGGCGAGGTATATTATAAGCAGTTAGCATCAAACACTAGCTAAACTACATAAACTATTGGACATCAGGACATGATCATGTTTAATGGTTTTATACTAAATTAATTTTTGATATTAAAATAACTGTATTGTATTAAGTATATTAAACTTAATACTTAACAATATAATTAACAGACGGTATTTAGTATCTATCCAGATAACAAAATATTATAAAAATCAAAGAATCATTTATTTTGATGTATGCTCCCTTGGTATCCATCATGCTCATGGGGGGGGGCAGGGTGGTTACATATCTCCTTTGGAAAATAATAATATACTATCCAAAATAAAAATAAAATATAAAATAAGTATTTCAATTCTTAACTAACTTGGTAGGTACCTATTGCTATAAATAGAAACCTAGCTAAGAACCTAGCTTAACTTTGTCCCTCACCTGAAAACCTACCCTATGGATGCTCTTAGTGTTACTTATAGAGTATAAACTATATCATACCTAGTGTAAAGGCTATAATGAATTGCAATAATACATTAAAACGTTTGAAGATTTAAATCTTTTGGTACCAAATTTTCCTTTACAAGAACGTCTTTCGCAACCGTGGCCATTACCGCTTGATATCATTTCTTTCAATGATTTGGAATAGTGTGACATCCCAACCAGAGATATAAAGCGCGATGGACAAACAAAAAACTGGTTTGAGGTTTATTATTAATTATGACAAAGTACCGTATTTCTGCCCAAGTATATAAAGTTATTTTGCATAATAATAAATATTATATTTCTCGGGTCCGCTCGGCTTTCATCAATATCGAAGAGATACTTAGAATAAATATCTAACTTTTGCTGGGAGAAACTTAGGTTATGTTAGACCAGGTTATCAGACGCTGATTTTAGTTCAGAAAACGCCGTTTCATACCGTATAAATTTTATAGTAACTCACGGGGGACAATGTCCCTCGCACACTCTACACTTCTAGTGCGTTTCACGCGAATCCACGTGAAATTGGTTCTGCGATTACGTCGAATAATACAATTATGAAAACAAAATAATATCATTGTTCCATGTTATAGGTAGGTATGTTTTGTACCGTCATTGATCGCCATATACGATAACCCATTTTCCAAGTAAATAGTATTAATTATGTTTTATCATAATAAAATATTTTTGACAAGTCAATAACTACTTGTAGAGCTATAATATTATTATTACCGTATCGACTGTCGTTGACGATAACCGTTTTCTGGGAAAAAATAACAATTACTTTGTTAGAAATAGTTGAAAAATCCAAATGCATCATTCAAAAGTAGACTTCTCCGGGGGGCAAGTTTCTAGGGTTCCTCGTTTAATTAAATTAAGGGGGATGCTGAATCTATGAAAAATGAAAACGGACTCCGTCCGCCTGAGTCCGACACAATTCGAGCACTGCTTATTATTATTTGATAATTCTACATTTGTCGTAGCATAATTTAGTTCAAATTAAATAATATTATTTAGTATGAGTACAAAAAGGTAACAGAAACATGTGCAATTAAAAAAATTAACATAATTCAAGATACACTCTTGACTCTTAGCATTTGTCGGGTAATATTTTAATGATTACCTACCTTATAAATCATTTACCAAAATGCAAAGTTAATGTTAATATTGCCCATAGCATACATTTCATAAATACTTTTGTTGTATTATTTTAATGTTTAGTGCTGAAATTCGAAGTGCAATTATTTAAGATTTTTATCTTGTTTTTGTATGTACACAGGTTTATGAACTTTTTTTTTATTACTAATTTCATCTGTCCTAACTAAGGCCATTGGAGATATCAAAGCAAAGTATTATGGTAAACAATTAAGATGTAAATTATATTTTATCGAGTATTTTATTGTATAAATTATAAAGTTTGAGATATTTGAATAACTTGTTTGTAGCGGTAGATTTTGTCTGAAAATTATTTGGATATTATTACTTTTCTAGTACATCATAATACCAATACATAATTCATTAAAAAAAAAACTCATTAGTATAGTTTCATTACTGAACCAATTTAATATCTAATTACCTACAACTTATTAATTTTCAACTTGTTTTTGTTAAAAAATCTACAAACAAGTAAAAATATAAAAATAAGTATTATTTTCTTATCGACATTTTTTACTACCTACATAATAATAATACGATACCAATAGAAGAGATAGAAAAACACAATACTTATTAATATAATAATTAACAGAATCTCTAAACTAAATTATACTAGAGTTTATTGTATGAATATAATGTTTTGAACAATTACCTATGACGTTTGTGCTGAATTTTAAATAATACTTTTAGCAAAGTAGGATATTCATCTCGATTACTAATCATAATAACTTCAACCGAAATTCGAATTTAACCGATGATTGTATATTAAGAACAAACTATAATAATTATGTTATTCATAAATAAGATAACAGCAGACAAAATAATATAGTGAATGACATAATGATGGTAATAATAGGTTATATTTAATAATAAAATCAAATGAATGA
>PVMI01031338.1:0-11530 GCA_008528875.1 Aulacorthum solani
CATTCACTTTCCAAACACAAAAGCTACTGAAGTTGAAAATCGAAGCATTATTAATGTCCTAAAAGGTGATGACACACACAAAAAAAAAAAAATAAAAAAAAACACACATCATTGTAAAATTAATACATTCATCGCTCCGCTCAGAATCAAAAATGGTCTACTGTGGTTTAGAGTTCACTCGTCATTGGAGCTTACCACCATAATTTGTGATGGATGTCAGCCTCAATTTCTAAGATATTTTATAATTAGTTTATGCTATACCTACTTTAGGACGTATTAGTTTTATATTTAAAATATTATGATGAATTGTATCCTATTTTAATTTATAGGCATTTGAAATTTTGAATATTTTTAAAATATTTTTATAAATGTTAATACAAGTTTTTAGCCATCAAAAATCTTGAAAATAGAATTCAAGATTTTTAATAAATTACACTTAAGTATACTTACCAATTTATGAACATTGAAAAAACGTTTGTACACTTTTTTTAAGACGTTTTAAGTAAGAATAAATTGGGTAATTTGACGAAAAATAACAATTTTAGTTACAATTAATAATTAATATTTTGTTGCAATTCATAAAGTATTACTCGTTACGACTTAAGACTTTCAATAATAATTAATTATTGTTGACATGGGTGAATATACTTAATGATATTTTAAAAATATTAGTTCAACCTTGAACCGACTGTACTACCAATAAAAAAATATAAAACATCTTTTTACAGACGGTTTTCTCTCAGAATCGTTAGTCATATAAAATGGTAAGTCATTGAATCCAAATTTAACCCATCATAATTACTACAGTGACCTACTCAATTACGAGGGACACCGGTACCTACTATAAACAGCAGAGCGACTTCACTGTCTTCAAATTTCATTTTATTTTCCCACAAAATTCCTAAGCAGAATGTATTTTTGATAATTTTGATACATAAAATCAAACTTTGAACTAATGTTTACTTATTTATGAGTATTTTTAAATAATTACTTACAAGTATTCACCTAGTTATAAGTACCTGTAAAAAATACATATAACTTATACTTTATAAGTAGATAAGTTGAAGTTTTGATGAGTGGAGTTTGTACGTTCGCAATTCTATTTAAATTCACAAAAATTCTTAGTAAAAGATTCTATTTTAAATTAATATGGAATTCAAAATAATGTTTTCATTAAACTAATTAAAATACTTAACAATTATAACAATAGAAAAAATATTAAAAGTTTAATTTTTTCCTCAAAAATATTTTATTGCTTTTAATGATTTCAAATTATGTAGAAATATATTTCTAAGCTCCTTCATACGCTTCAAGTTATTGAGTTTCTATTTATTACTGTTAAGACCCTGCTAACATCAACATGTTAACTATGTCTCTGCTTCACGCTTACTTAATATGACACAGTAAGTATACTCAAGGGCGCCCATAGACAAATTCTCAAGGAAGAGACAAAATTTTTGTGAATTTTGGACAAAAAAAGCGTGTTGTTATTTATAGCTTATAACCTGATTTGCCAAAGTAAATTAACCGATTTTTCATAAAAAAATTATAGATATCATGTATTTAATTACATTTTTAAATTCTATCTAAATACATAAATAGATTCTCATTACAATAAACAATTTTCCAAGATTTCCGATATTTTCCAGGGGGGGACATGTCCCTCTCTTACCTCTCTCCCCATATGGGCACCCTTGAGTATACTTCCACGATTTTAACTGATTCAGTTTAGGGGTGCAAAGTCTTATAAAGAAAGATTTTTCCTGCACATAGCCAGATAGTTATATTAATATTTTAATTATTTTATAAGTCATTAATGGTTAGAAATTAATGAAATTTAGTTAAACTAAAATACGCTTATCATGATAAAAATTAAAATGTTAATAAACTATTCTTCCAATATACAGAAAATATCCTTCTTTATGAAACGTACATAAATATACATATTTAAATGTATAATGGTCCATTTGCCTTTAACTGAATCAGAGAGATGTGACAGTGGAATTACGAAATATTTTTATTATTACTATTTATTTATTACCTAACATATTTTTACTTGTTACCTAAACGTTGGCACAATTTCAATATAATGAAATATATTAGATATTGCTATAATCAAATGTTGGTGTTGTGGCCACTTAAGAGAATCACCCAGTAGTTAGTATATTTATCAGTTGAACAACACTGATTAGGTTTAATTTTAAATCATTGTAGTATTATTTACTCACATTTATAAAGATAACATTTTAACGACACAAGTAATATTTAATAAATAATGAGTATTAGTTTAATACAACTCACGTAATCGCGTCCTTGGTGCGTACTGTTGTTTAATGAATCGCTTATCATTTTCACAAAAAACTTAGTTATTTTCTATTTAATGAAAGAACGTGAATTGATTAGCCAAAATAAAAGTTCTTTCTCGACATACTGGCATATTATTATGAATACTCTACACCATCGAACATCGATCACGCACAGTTAAAATAAACAATAATATTATTTCCATAGCAACAACTACTTGCATCGTGAATTCGTGTACGTCTTTTGAAATAGGTAAGTATTATTCATATAACTACATGAATAATACTTACCTATTTGATTTATAAATATTATTTTCTACAAACAAAGAATTAATCCAACATTGTATGTATTTTTAAAATATTTGTGTTTCTATAAATACTTGCTAAATTGAGATTAATTATTCGTTACTATAACCAATGATGTGTACGTACCACTTTTTATATAGCTTCCCACCTAACGAAAAATAATATACTATACTCAGTATAAACCGGTTCAATTTCTACTGCAACAGTTATCAGTTTATCGTATACAATTTGTATTTACATAGATACTTTTCATTTTGTAAACGTATTAGTATTTATTTATTTAAAACATGTACAAATATTAATTATTAAATATAAAAATAAATTATATTCATAATCTAACAATAAATTTATTTTCAAAATATGTATTAAGTATTAATATTTTCTTTTCATTAAATTTTCAATCAAGCTTTCTTTCATAAATCAAATACCAACTGCAATAATGTAAATATTTTCTTGATAATACTTTGTGATTACGAAATTAATATTAACTAATTATATAAATTATTATTTATCCATCCAGTTGACAAGTATGACTACAAAGACGGATGTTAAACTAAAAACGTATCATTGGACGAATCAGGTAAATAAATTAAAATAATTAATTTAAATAGAACATATATAAAATATTTAACTTAATTTTAGTAGAGATAATATTTTTAATATGAAATACAAAATACCAAGCTACTCATATTATGTAGTAATGTGTAACCAATATTACATTAAAAAATGTATGTGCACTGAAATTATGATGTAGGTATGTAGTTTTAGAATTTTGAGTATTTTTTCGAGAGTACTAAAATTATTCTTTTAAAGTGACAGGTTTTATGTTTGCAATGTTCCGTTAATAGGTACAAGTATAACTTTCGGATCAATTCTTTGGTACAAGTTTCTTCCTAGTGTTCACTTCCCATAAGGTGTTCATACAGGAAAAAAATTAAATTAAAACACGTTTGTAAGTTTGGATAACCATTAGTTAGTTACCTAACTAACTCAATGTATTTAAAGTATAAAAATAACCAATACCTAACTAATGTTTTAGTACAGATTAAATATTAAAAAAAGAACATAATAACTAGGTATATTATACTGCGTGTGATAGTTGTACCTATAGTTGTATTATTATGACTGCATATAGCTTAAGTGGTTGTTAATGGTGTTCCTACCTAAATAAGTATATTACAACTTTTTTAGATAAAATTTAAGTCATAAAACCATAGAGTTGTATAGTTCACTATTTTAGAATTTATTTTTATGTTATATTATGTTTATTTTTGTTTAAGTACCTAAGTACCTCTAAGTACCTATTACACATATATTAAATTGTAGTTGTAAAGTGCCTTTTCCGTTTAAATAATATTGAAGCGTACTTGTTTTTAACCATCAAAATATTGTCACTTTAAAAATCATATTTTATTTACTGACAACCAATGAGTGATAACAAACTATTTCTGATAATTATTGAATTTGAATAATAATATGCTCATGAATAGAGTCAAGATTTTTTCCATATTATATTGGTGTGGTCATACTGATATTTGATTTCTCCGACAACCCCCTCCCCACTAAAACCAAACAATGATAATCGATATAACGATACATTAGGTTAGGTTTTAGTGTTTTTTCTCTTAATTTGAAATAATATTTTATACTAATATGAAATATACTGTCGATTTGTATGGTTATTTACCTACTTATTTGAAAAGCAAAAAATCTTCAGTAGTGTTTATATCTAAAGTTTTGGTAATTTTTTTCTAATGGTTAATCGTTATGTACCTATGCCAAATTAACCAATTTATAGATAATAATAATATAAATCTGTAGATATGGACAGTAATTCGTGCTGTATACCTATATCATTTTTTTTAAATAGATATATTTATCTTATATATTTTACTAACATTGCAAATAAATTACTTTCTTAAAATCTGAAAACTTGAAATTGAATGCTATTAAGAGGGAAGCAAATTTACTATGTCGTGCATTTGTAAGACTGAAACAACATATGCATATATTATGAAGTATCATTCCAACTATTATTTTCGAGTTATTATTTGGATGGAATTAATTTTTGTCGATGTAGCAATTACATTTGCATTTATATACTATTTTATTGAAAATAGAAATATATTTGAATTTGAAAAAAGTTATTAGACATATTATTATTACATGTTATTATTTATAATTCATAATGGTGAGCCATGATTATTAAGCAGCAGGTACCTATATTAATAATAAAAAACCGGCTCTTATTGAGGGGCCCCTGAGTTTTCTTAGGTGACCTGGATCTTACTTCAATCTTGGCTATGTGCCAGGTGCTTGTTGTACCTATAGATGAGTTAAAGATAAACATTATTTTCTCATAAATTGTGAATAAAAAAAAAACCAATATAAAGCTAACTGTCCTTTTTTTCGCTTTTATATATTTCGTTTTAATTAGCATACCGGTAACAGGGCACAGCATTAGCAAAAGGTACCACAGCTACCCCAAAGGTCCTAATAACAAATGGAAAACGGTGTTGGTACAATGGTACATGTTCATTAAAATCAATGATTTATTATTTTCATGACAACTATATAGGTAATATGTCTGTATAAACTTACAATATTATTGTGGGTTTTTTTCAAGGCTGGGCAAGTTAATGATTTTTTTTTAACTCCGTTAAGTTTAGTTAATATGCACCAATAACAAAAAGTTAAAAGTTAATTTGATTAGAAATTAATTAGTTAAGTTAAAAGTTAACACCAATTTTTCAAAAACTTTTTATTAAGTAAAAAAAAGGTTAATTTTTTTCATACAACGCTAACGTAGGTACTTATTTAATTTTTTTTAAAACCAAAACTATAGTGTTTATACTTTATACAGTATTTCCATATACTATATAGTACCCATATTGTATTTTTAAGAACAGTAGTTACCCATCTAATAAGAAGTAAGTAATAAACTAATAAATAATTAATAGACTCAAATAAATAATGAAATGTTAAAAAATAAAAAATAAAATAAATTAACTTACTTATTTCTTAAAATGATAAATTAATTCGTTAATTTCACTTTAATTAAAAAAAGAATAATAAAGTGATAGTTAAGTTTGTGAAAAATCCAAAAGTAACTAGTTAAGTTAAATAGTTAAAGTAAAATTAACATTTTAACTTAATTTTAACTTTTTAACTCGTTAATGCCCAGCCTTAATTGTTGGCATATTATGTAATATATCCTTTTTTTGTTGAAGCTAATAAGACTGCTATGTTTTCAGAAAATTTAAAAACATAATTTACACTCACTACGTAGATACACAATTGCACAAATAATGTATAGTTTTTAGCCTCAATCAGCGTGATATACATTTTTATCATTAAACTAACTCATTTTGGGTTAGGAAGTTAAAATACTTGGTAAAATTTGTATTCATGATTTTTTTTTAAGTTTTAGTAGTCTATTCCACTTGATTGAAGATTTCATAAGAATAATTGTATAATTTTAAGTTTTATACTTTATACACATAAGTAGCCAGAAGGTTATTTTAAGGCTACGTCAAATTGTTTTCTTGCATATTGTATTAGAATATGTAGTGATAATATCTGAACAGATTTCCTTAATTCAAGTCATAGTTTTCGTTCATAGTTTAGATGCCTAACAAATTACAATGTTATGGATGGATAACCACTCCTATATAATTACCATATGACTTTATGACCTATGTCAGTTGTATATGAATCCTTGAAAATGCATAGTATAATGGACTCTGTCTATTTGTTTGAATGTTTAATGTTATATTATAAGTTTATCATGATGAGTGATGACATCATGATTACATTGTAATGATTCCAAAATAAATCATTTGTAGCCGAAGGTGCTGTATTTAACTACTGCAGTCCTTAATGGGCTGAACGATTTTCAGGGCCGATTTTAACTATAGTATAGTTTATTATCTTATATTATATGATACATATATATACTTGAGCATTAAGCAGTATAATATATTGATAACCCATATCATTTGAGTGATCATTAATAGATCTACATTTGTCTAACTTAAGTTTATAATAACTTTATATTCCCTGTTATAACATTACCAACAACAATTTCAATCCTGCATACAATATTTGATACAAACATTTAATAAAATCATAATTATGGATCAAGTGATCACAGTACTATTTTTGATTTATTTTACGTAGGTATCAATTTTACAAACTAATTAATTGAAGATTCAAACTAATAAGCTAATATAGTTATCTCCATTGATATCTCTTTGCATCGTCATAATTGGTTACTATTAGCTATTGGGTGATATTATTGAATTTTTCCCTAATTCTATGCATGTGTTGTATCGTTTTAACTGCTCATTATAGTATTATACTAAATGTAATGTAAATACTGTAACTATATGCTACTTATTCACTTATTGTTTTTGTTTTTCAAATACAAATATTATACAATATTATATATTTATTTTGCAACGCATTTTACAGATCCAATCCTACGAGAAACTGGTTCGTGATGAAGAAAGTAAATTAAATGTGGACCAAGGAATAAAATTAGGATGGATCGAAGGTGTACTAAATCCATGTTTACTCAGTATATGGGGTGTTATGCTTTTTTTGCGGATGCCATGGATTGTAGGACAAGCTGGCATATTTGATTCAATTTTGATTATCTTCATATCACTAGTAATAATAATTATCACTACCTTTTCACTATCAGCTATCAGCACGAATGGACGAGTTAAAGGAGGTATTTTTAGTATTGTATCATACATTTATTCAATAGATTTGTAAATAGTTTTAGATTTTTACCAGAGCTATGAATATATTGATTTCCAATTGTTTTTTTTTTGTCTAAATATACTTTTAAGTTTAAATAGCAGAAAAAATGCTTCAAACTTTAATGTCAATGGGGTTTTTTCGGTGAAGGAAAATTGAATCTATTTGGTAGCTATAGTAGCTTTAGTAGCTATTTAGTAGCTAGGAGTCAAAAATATAAAATTCGCAGTACCTACTTTTTAAAATAATTGAAAAAATCTATTACATTATTAAAACTTTTTTAATTTTCAACACATAGAGACCTAAATATACTTAAATATTCTATCGAGCATAGGTACTTGTCTGTATAAAAAACAAAATAATCTAGTGATCAAAAACTGTACTATCTTACAGTACAACTGTACTATCTTAAATCGTGGTTTTAACAATATTTAATTATTGAATTTGTAATGATTTATAATCTAAGAATATTATTTAGTATTGTAATATCATAATTCTGCATCCTATAAAATGCTTGAGTACATGTCCCGGAAATCAAAATGTTTATAGCACTAATTCATATTATATCTCCGGGATTGAAAATATATTTAGAAAATATACTTAAAAATGTATTATTCTAACAGTGTTTAAAATCCATCTACATTATAATTAATTTACGTCCTACAATAAATACACACATGATATTGAATATATTTAAGCATATATTGAAAACTAACATAACATTATAATCCCTCAGGGGGTTTATATTTTATTATTTCTAGATCAATCGGGCCGGAATTTGGAGCGTCTATTGGAATTCTTTTGGCATTAGCCAACACCATTTTAGTAGCATTGAACACAATCGGATTTTGTTTATCATTAAAATCATTACTGCATACTTTTAATATACATGCAATGGATTCCAATTTTATATTTATACTTACAGGATTTATAGCTATACTTATTATGGGAGTATTGTGTGGTGTAGGCATGGATGATGAAGCTAAAGTTAGTAATGCTAATTATTAATATTATTAGTTATAGTTAGCTAATAGTATTGTTAAATGTAACTAATTGTTTTGATTATTAATTATTTTTCAAGATTCAAAATATATTGCTAATTTTTATTGTTGGTGCAATTTTTGATGTCTTAATCGGATCATTTATAGGACCAACTAATGATGCTGCAATAGCTTCTGGCTTCACTGGATTTAGCAGTAAATTTATTTTGAACTACCATAATTGATAATATTTAGTTACATAAATGAATATCATTATTTTTCAGTGAAGACATTTAAAGAAAATTGGTATTCAGATTACACTAATGATCAAACGTTTTTTACAATTTTCGCCGTTTTTTTTCCATCCGTAACGGGTATACAAGCAGGGGCAAATATATCAGGAGATCTTAAGGTGTCTATACTTACTGAAAAATATCAAATATTATTTTTGGCAATAATTATGATATGGTAATTTTGTAGGATCCAAGTTCTTCAATACCGAAGGGAACTCTGTTATCGATTCTCATCACCATTACTTCATATGTTGTTTTAGTAGTAGTACCGGGATCGGTTCAACTCAGAGAAGCAAGTGGGAATCCAAACGAAATACTAAACGAATTTTATTTAAATTGTTCATTTAGAAATTGTACTCAAGGGTTATACAATAACGAAAATGTAAAAATATTTATATTTATCATTATATATTCATATAAGTAGGTAATTAATTAAGGAATAACAAATAGCGAAGGGGCTCTAAAAAAAATATTAAACAGATGGTATTATTATGATTCATGAATATTTTTTTTTATGAATCATTCATATGAAAATTGAAATCTAACTGCCAATACAATATACACTGTAATATATTAATATATATTGCTATTGAATTCAAATATATTGTTACAGTTGATGCAGACAATATCGTTATGGCCGTATCTCATATATCTTGGTTGTTTTGCAGCAACATTAAGTACTGCTTTAACCGCCTTAATTGCTGTTCCTAAAATATTACAAAGAATGGGTCAAGATGATATCTATCCATTCCTTAAATACTTATCTAAAGGTTATGGAAAATCTAATGAACCTTATCGAGCTCACATCTTGGCTATTGTAATATCATCGATATTTCTTTTGATAGGTATTTAATATAATATTGTTGATTAATATTAATTAATATTATGAATATTATAATAATAATTATTGTTTATTGAAAATCAGACTTTCATATTTCATTATGAAACCTATTGACTATTAGGTTAGTCAAATTTCATTATATCTGTATATGCCGTCATAATTGAATAGTAACAAATAATAACTATTAATACGAACATATTTTAAAATTAAAATTAAATCCTTTTTAGATGTATTTACCTGTATTGTTTTACAGGTGAACTGAATGCGATCGCATCATTTATCTCGACGATTTATTTGTGTGCATACGCTTTGTTAAATTTGTGTACCTTTCATGTTGCACATTTTCAACCTTTAGGTTGGAGGCCATCATACAAGGTATTTAATAGTACTATAATACAATTAGATTATAAATGATAAATGATAATAAATACTAATACATAACTATTAGGTACCCTATACGAATAACATGAAATAAATCCAAATTAATTATATTTATAGTTTTATAACAAATGGTTAAGTCTTGCTGGGGCTATCATTTGTTTTTTGGTGATGATATTTATTGACAGACAAATGTCAGTAATTGTTGGATGTGTTATATGGATGTTATATACAATTGCAGCTGGAAAGAAAGATGGTATGGAATTAGTTGTAAAAATTGAAATCAGTAATCTTATTAACTGATAGTTCTTATAATTGTTTTGGGTTATGATATACTTTTATAAATCATTATTTTATTGAAAATAAACAAAGATATAAATTGGGGATCATCAAGACAAATACAACAAATTAAAACCGTTATAAAGAATGTATACATGGCTGACAACATTCAACAGCACGTCAAAAACTATATACCAAATATCATGGTACTTTCTGGTGATCCTGAATCAAGAAAAGAATTGGTCTACTTTGCTCATATAATAACTAAAAATAATGGTTTACAGATGTGTATCAATGTAATAAAGGTACGTGATTTGTTCTATCTTAAAAATGTAATGTATACTATGATAATTATAAAGTATTAAGACAGGTGAATCTGTTTGAACGAAGCTTAAAACTTTATCAATAATTATTTTCTATGAAATACAATATTACCTTAATATACCTAAATCATTAATAAGATTATAATAATATTAATATAAAAGTCTTGAAAATATATTGAGATCTGTTTTTTATTTTTATTATTTAATATAGGTACCAAAACTTAAGACTCAAGAATAGGTACAATAATTTATTTATTTATATTGTTTATCTGGTAACAAAGCCACCTATTAATATCAAACTCTTCTTGTACAAAACCTTATTAAAACCCATCTGGACATACGGATTCCAGTTGTGGAGAAATGCTAAAAAGTCGAATTTGAATAAGATACAAGCTTTCCAAAATATTACTGTAAGGAAATAAGTTAACTCCCCTCCATACATATCAAACCATACCCTAATTATAGAAACTATTCATGACGAAGCTAAACGATTTTATAAAAAATTTCATAACTGTCTATCTCCTCAGTCAAATCCTCTCATCAAAAACTTATCATCCCTCACAATTCCAAGTAGCCCCCCAAGTCGTCTTAAACGTAAATGGTGCAGAGATTTATTACTTTAAATATAAAAATAATAATAATAATAATACTCGTTTTAAATCACCCAAGATTTAAATTTTAAACCAAGTCAAAAGTGTCATCGGTGGGTGGCTTCTTTCCCCAAATTTATGTAAATCATGTTTATTTGTTTGTTTCCCTCTTATCTCACATATACTTATCATGTCTTAGATATAGGTAAATTGTATATTTCCTTCTACAAAAAAAAAAATAAAATATCGTTTATCAACTGGTTTATTAGTTGAATGAATAATAGTACGTAAATACGTTATGTAATAAATTATATTAGCTATACACCATAAAAGCTCGTAGAACTGAAGAATTTACTATTTTTTTATTTTATTTTTATTTTAGAAACTTGGTGAAAACCATTAGTTTCAACAATTACAATAACATATAGTTATATAATAATCTACTAAATTAGAAAAACGTTATTATTTTTTTT
>PVMI01031369.1:0-10983 GCA_008528875.1 Aulacorthum solani
TTGTTTAAAAGCAGAAGAAAAAAATTGTTGAAACAATTAACTATTAAAATTTAAAATATTGTTATAATCTGACTTATAAACAGGTAGTGTTCTTACTTTTTAGTTTGATAATAAGTCAATTTTTCTTTATATATTAAAGATAACACAAAATTGGTTCTTCTGCTCTCAAATTATCTATGATGTATGTTGTAAGATAAGAGTAATACAGGCAACTATGGCAGTGTTATTGTCACTAAAGTATTAAGTGACAATTATATAGCTTGAACCGGCCAAATATTTTTTATTTAAGACTTACCAATATTTCTGAAGTTTCTCAAGATATCTAGTACCATAAAGATAATTTGTTTCATTTTAATCATTTCAGCAGTAACTCTGTAAAACTAGTTAACCATATTCCATCATTTAAAGTAACTGGGCACTTATGATAGTTTTTAGACGGTTAACTTTTGTTTGGATTTCCCTTATTTTTATCTATACAAGAGTGTATACAGAGTGTAACAGATCAAATGAACCAGACGTATGAAATAACTTAAGTTAAATTCAATATTTTTTAATTTCAGTTATAAATGCTTGTGTTTTTTGTTTAATATAAAATATTTTATTTTATTTTTTTAATACTGAAAATAAAAAATTCAAAATAGGCAATTAGTAAATAATTTTTTTTATTTACCAAGCAGCAAAAACTTTAATCTAAGTCAAGTGGTTTATTTAGTAGAACAATCACACTCAACATTTATAATTACTGGGAAAATGTATTGTTTATGGTCATACAGTGCTTAAGAAACCATTCTAAAATATGATACTAAATAAACTACCAAGATAGTGATTGGCACTGCAAGTAATTTCATACTTATAAATATATAATCATAATTTTTATCTTTTTAGCCTGATTCAGAAGATGGTAATGAAATGGTGTTTTGTGATAATTGCAATATTTGTGTTCATCAAGCATGTTATGGTATTACCACAATCCCATCTGGATCATGGCTGTGTCGTACTTGTACTTTACGTTTTCGTCCTGAATGTGTACTCTGTCCAAATAAAAATGGTGCAATGAAATGTACGCGATCAGGCCATAAATGGGCTCATGTGTCGTGTGCATTGTGGATACCAGAAGTTAGTATTGGGTGTGTAGAAAAAATGGAACCTATTACCAAAATATCAAGTATACCCGTAAGTATTATCAGAAACATGGTGCAATCAATTAAGAATTAAATAATAATATGTCCTATAATTTTAGCCTAGTCGATGGGCTCTTATATGTGTATTGTGCCGAGAACGAGTTGGAGCATGCATACAATGCTCAGTTAAAACATGCAAAACTGCATATCATGTTACTTGTGCATTCAAGCACGGTCTTGAAATGAGAGCTATTATTGAAGACGAGAGTGCTGAAGATGGAGTTAAATTACGAGTTAGTACACATTAGACATACATTTCATGTATTTTAATATTATTTATCAGTATTATTTAAAAATATCTTAAAATGTTTTAGTCGTACTGTCAAAAACATAGTGTTACTAGTAAAAAAGATAGAAATTCTGGATCAGAAGATGAAGATTCTACAAAAAGGAAACGAAAAGATATGACTTCTGAAGAAAAAAATCAAGCTAGAGCAGCAAAGTATGTGTTTTAAAAAAAAAAATTTAAAAAAATTGTATTTTATATGTATAAATTTTTTTCTTAGGCTACAAGAAATTGAAGGTGAATTTGAAAAGCATGTCAGTGTCATTGATGTTACACAATGTCGTGATGTTGATAATGATGGTATTCTATACATTTATAATTATTGGGTATTAAAAAGAAGATCTGGAAATAACAGACCTTTGTTATCACCAAAATCTGATGATGGTGATATTCTTGGAAGACAGCAAGAACAAGCAGATTTAGAAAAACATAAAATGTTTGTTCAACTTAGACAAGATTTGGAAAGGGTAAGTAACAAAACTAAAATAATAATCATTGCTATAGTAAATGTCACAATGATATAAGTTAATTATAATTAAATTTGATTGTTAGGTACGAAATTTGTGCTACATGGTCAGCAGAAGAGAAAAGCTTTCTCGTAATTTACTCAGCTTACGTGAGCAAACTTTTCACAAACAAGTTGCCGTTCTTTCAGATACCAAGCTTAATCTTAGTTCAGCAGAAGTATCAGCCGTTCAGGAAGCTAATCATGGACCATCAATTTATGACCGATTGTACTCATATCCTGATGCTCCAGACTTGAGCACTGATTTTGAAACTATGTTATCTCGTATTGGTGGAGCTGGTTCACCAGAAAAGTCCAATTATACTGGTTTAAAGTGGCCCCAAAGTAATAACCCATATAAAAGGTCATACATCAATGGGTCTATACGATACTCTAGTATGTCAAGCAGTAGTGATCTTGAACTAAAACCTCCTAGACTAATCAGTAGTGAACGATCAAGTATGGATGAAGCTGAATTAATCAAATCTATGTTGAGCAAACGTAAATTAAAAGAAAAAAGGCTGAATAAGAAACGTTCGAAAACCAAACTTTCAACTGATTCGTCCACTGAAGAAGAAAATGATAAAGTAAAACAAAAATGGAGTGTATCACCTAATAAAAAATTATTACAAATTGAAAAGCAATTTGGTAGTGATGATAGTGAAGATATTTCTTTACCCAAACTTTCATCCAAACGTCCAACTAAGGTTAATAATATTTATTCAGACTCAGATTCCGAAGTATCTGCGAAAGATGATAATAACTCTTACACGCACACAAAAGCAGCAGTTAAAGAGTTCTCACAAGGAAAGTCTAAAATTAAAGTTATAAAAGATAAAAGTACTTCTGTTTCTAAATCTAAAGAGACGTTATTGGAGAAGGATACTAAAAAAATGAAAAAAGATGATTCCAAAAATAATACTACGGTACCTTCAGAACTTTTTGTACCTCAAAGACAAGCTGCTAAGAAAGCTACTGAAAGTATTCATCGGGTACATAATAAGCATGATGAAATTTCAAATGAAAAGAAATCTCCAGAAAAATTATTTTCAACACATAAAAAATCTCCTGAAAGGGTTTCATCAAATATTAAATCACCAGATAAACAACCTACTAAAATTAATAAAATTAAAAACTCTGAAAAATTAAGTTCAGTAGAAAAAGAATCTGATCCACAAGATTCGTTTAATTTTGTTCCACAGAGGCAAGCCGCTAAAAAAGCCATTCAAGGCATTAAGAGTGGTATGACAAAACCTATTGAAGAAACCAAAGTATCTGAAACTGTTAAAAAAGACGATTCAACTACCAAGTCTAAACGAAGTGCAAAATCTTCTTTATCCTCTACATCGAGCAGTAGTTCTTCCAGTAGTTCATCAAGTACTTCAAGTACTTCTAGTTCTTCATCTTCATCAGGTTCGTCTACTTCTGAAAGTGATACAGAACCAGAAAAGAAAAATAAGTCTATTGATCGTGTTAGCCCACAAATAGAAGTTAGTAAAACTAAGAGCCCTCCTAAAACTAAAGGTTGGTTATCAGAGAATAAACCAATTAAAATTAGTTCCTCCTCTAGTAGCGAGTCTGATAAAGACCAAAAAGTGATCAGGGCGCCAGACAAGAAGCTTAAAACTTCCGACAGGCGGCCTGAACACAGGTTTCAGGATCCGCCACCTAAGAGAGAGGAATCTAGAAGAAAATCGATTGGAAGTGATCGATGCAATACTGTTCAAATCGTCACATGTGGAGATTCTAGTGTCAGGGATGATGGAAATAGAAAATCGAGCGATAGTGACCACGTTGGAACATCAACTAGTCAGTCGGACGGAACTAAACAAGAAACGAAACAGCCCATACATGCAGTTGAGGACAAAGAGATTGAGAAGAAGTTGAAACTTGATGATGGTGATCAGAGAGTTCTCAAAGAAGACCATGGCCTCAACAAAAATATTCAAGAAGTGAAAAATAAAAATGTAACTCCTGTTCAACATACGTCTGATAAAGAAAATAAGAAAACCGATGAATTAAACTTGTTTTTACCAGGCGGTCAACGCTTAAATGATCTCAAAGACGAAAATTTATTAAGTTCTGCATTTTTAACCAGACAAGATATTATAGAACGCGAAATGGGTAGTCATATTGATTTCGATACTAAGAAGTCCTCTAAAATACCGTTGAACTGTAATAATCATTTTTCTGGAAGTCAAAGGTCAATATTTTCTCCACAACAATGTAACAAAGATATTCCAGATTTTGACTTTGATAATGATATGCTTGCTGTTGAACAAGCAGCAAATGAAGAAGGATTTGGGTTAACAAGAGATACAGATGTACGAAATGCTCCATTATCTTTTACATTCAACAACGAATTCCTCTTCAAAGATGATTCAAAAGAAATTACAGCTAGAGAAACATTAAACCTTGTTGAAAAGTTGAGATTAGGAATCACCAAAAAATCTGTACCATTAGAAAATGAAAACATAGAAAACATTGAGTTAAACGATACTCCTAAAATACTTGAACCACCTAAACCTTCTGAACCAGATCAAAAGACAGATAATATTCTTTATAATGCGTACAACAAATTCCATCAACAGTCCAATGAAGTAGTAGATGTTAACAAAGTTCCAGAACGAGATAAATTGGATAGGAGCGAAAGTGCTTTATCTGATGAGAGGTGGGTACCACCAAGTCAACGTAGTCAGGCAGAATCCCCTTATCAGGATATTAATGATGCCAACCGTTGGTCGGATAGCGTTGTAATGCCATCTAGACGTTCAGACACTTCAAATGAACCATCTCCAGAACATCGAGATCCTGCTACGACCGAGTCATTATATCAAAATATCCACCCTTTCCCCACATCTGTTCCCATGCAAATGGACAATATGCAGTATTCTCAATATTCAGATCCATCGTTTATATTGAACCCACCTCCTAATAATCAGGTATCTTATATACCTCCTTCACGGACTTATAATCCTCAGCAATTTGCAATACCTACACCATACTCAGCTCATCAATCATTGATGCCAGAATTGAATAAGCCATTACATTTGCAAACTCCTTGTACAGCTGCCTTCACTTCATCAACCCAAAATATGGCATTTACTGCAGCTATGATATCTCCAATGACACATCATGATAATTTTATTCCACCGTTTAATGATATAAGTATGTATAACGATAGCAATCTTTTGATGGGTCCTGGTACTAATAATTTATCTTTACATACAGAATCTGTGATGCATACTGTATTTAATGCAATAAATCAAGCATCTATGATAGATAATCAACTATCTATTTTACCAACAATTCAATCTCCTAAAACTCCTAGAGTCTCTACTAGTAATCAAATGTCTGGTGGTCATAATCTAACCCAAGTTTCAACAAATAATCAAACCCAAGAAATAAATGTACAATCAACTTCAAGTCAACACCAAGTACCAGTGACTTCAAATAACCAATCTGAAATTACTCTTGCACAATCAATTTCTAACAACCAAGAACCTGTTTTTAGTCAAAGTAAAATTACTAGTGGACAAGTAACGTCCACCAATCAATTAACATCACAATCATCAAACCAAATACCATTAAATAAACAACAGTCTATTCCAGAAGTACGTACACCTTCAATATGTCAAGCAGAAGTTAGTCAAAACATCATTAATCAAACACCAGTACAAACACCTATCAGTGTTAGTCAAGTATCAAATCAAACTACTCCAAGTATACCAACTCCTAAACAGTCACCTGCTCTTCCTACAACTCCTTTGCCAGAACGATCACCAATGTCCATTATTGCTTCATCTCCTTCTGTGACTAGTTCACCTCATCCAAATCGCACACCTTCTGATAAAAAATCTCCTTCTAAACCAACTCGATCTTCAAGTCGTGTTACTGCTCAATCTTATAAATCACCTGAAATAGTCGATCATTCACCAGAAGTTAAGAAGCAGAACAAACGAGGACCAAAACCTCAGTCCAAAACTTCTGGACGTGGTCGAGGTCGTGGGCGTGGGCGTTCAACAAATCATTTTACTGATTATAATCCTGCTGTTAGTAAACTTGCTGGTACAGCCTATGATCTTGATTTTGTCGAAGAATTTGGTAATGATAATAATGGTGTTATGGAAAATCTTCGAGCCATGCGTGAACGTAAAAAGTCTGATGTTAAAGCTGATAGTAAATCACCTGTATCTCCTAAAGTACATAGCAGCCCTAATAACTACAGAAGAAAACATGCCAGTATAAAAGAACTTAAACCTCCTTCTCCCATTATAGAAACTACTGTTGAAGAACCACCAGCTCAAATAATAAAAGATGAACTAGCTCCTATGTTACCTGGACCCGTTGATATGAGAACATATGATTCATATGACAACACAGCATCATATTCCGATAACATTTATGATACCAACACTAATGTTGATGATAAAGTAACTGATATTGTGAATACCTTAAAAGAAGATTTACAGAACTTTTCAAAATTATCTTCCAAAGATAAAGATATTGAAGATCAATTAATTTTAATGGATGACCAGATTAAGATAGTTAAACTACCCCCTCCTGTTGAAAAAGAACCAGTAGCATCGAGTGCGGTATTGCAAAGTGAATCTAGGAATCAATTAAAAGTTAAAATAAAAGGTCCTTTCTTAAATGCTAAATACAACAACGTTCAAAATCAGCCAATATTACCAACAATTGATACATCAGCTATTAGTATGAATATACCGAGTCATTCTGTTCCTCCTTCAGAAGCTGCTAGTGTACCCTCCAATTTCAGACAAATGAGGAAAAAAGAATTACTTCGACAATATTGCAACCAACAAGATAATATCGAACAGACAACAAACCATCCTGTAGTCCCTCCACTAAGTCGAAATATCATTACCATACCAAAAGCAGTAGCATCAATGACTACAATACCTACCAAAGAAGACTACAAAGCAGTGGTAGATGCTAATATGGAAAAGAAGCGTACTAAGTATGGATCTGATGATCCAAAATCTAATTACTTCAACAATATTCGTAAAGAAGCTACAACACCCAAAATTAAAATTAAAATTGGTGGCGAACAACCAGTGGTCACAACGATGGAAGAAAAACGTAGTCTCCGTCCACCTAAAAAAAGAATTTGTGATACTCAAAATGATGATACTAATCATTTGATTGCACCTACTATGGAACAGTTAAGAAGAGACAGTATGAAATTCAGAAAGAAAGTGTTTGCTCGTTTTGAAGAAGATGCATTAGCATCCACTTCGATTCCTATAACTACCGTTACAAAAAACAAAAAGAAACGTCGGTCTAGTCCATCAGTATCTAGGAAAAAGAAACCGCGCACAAATAAAGAGATATCTCAGGTTCAAGTGATAGAGGCTAAAGAAAGCACTCCTAAATTGATTATTAGATTCTCGAAAGCAGCACCTGATGAAGCTGAAGTAAGTGCAGTTAGAGAGCCGAAAAAAGCTTCTCCAATTAAACTGAAGATATCTAGATGTAAAGAAGGATATGTTATGAAACCTCCTAGTAACCCAACGAATCCTGATACTTCACTAAACAACAATTGTGAAGTTCGGTGACGGTAACAATTCTTATAATATTAGATCAATCTTATCATTGATAAGCAATTTGTGTAAAAAAATTAATAAAATGTAATTTATTTATTTAATTTTAGTTTGTACATTCTTATTTATTTATTTAATTAATTTAAAATGTATATTCATAATATTAAGTTGTTGTTTTCCTCAATTTGTTGTTAATTGAACTAATAATACAAACAAATGTTCTATGAATACTCCAAGTTATTGATATTATCATGTTAAGGCCAGCAGATGTCAATTAATTTTAATTTTGTTATCTAGTTTAAGATAAGAAATTTTCATGTTTATGTGCAATATGCAAAATATTATGTAAAGTATTTTTTTTTTTAACTATTTGTTAACCTTTTACATTAAAATCGAACAATTTTTCTTTTTTTGTACTTGTTATATTACCAATTTTTTTTAAAGTTTACGTTATTCTAAGCCTTGGGTTGTTTTTTTTAACTGTGATTGTTTTATTTTTTGACAACATGACAAAAAGGTTCTATAAGAAAAGCTTTTAATGAATAAGAATTTATTCTTCTATTTTTTTCAAATTTTAATTTTTTTTTTTTTACTTAAATATTTAGTCAATATACAGTTTTTTTAGCTTTAAGTACATTTAATACATTTGACAATTAGTCAAAAAAAAGATCTCAATTTTCACTTTTGTTAGATTTTAAGATTTTATATAGAATCTAAATGAAATAAACGAAAATTTAGGACTATTTTATTAGCTAAAACTATTGGGAGAATGAAATATAAGGTTTTAATTTGTAGGATTCTTTTCTTTTATTTATACATATATTTTTTGAATATATTTTATTTGAAGCGTTTTAATTCTAAATAATTAATGGACGTCTGTTTTTTTTGTTTAAAAATAATAGACAATCGTAACATTTTAAGGTGATCATACATTGTTGGTAGTTTTATTGATACAATTTTAATGTAATTGTAATTTGTAAGTGTTCAAAACATTATTATTTAATATTACAGTGTTTAAAAATAAAAATTTCCATAATTTTAAGATAGCTCAACTGGCAGATTTTTAATTTAACAAATAAAATATACTATCGTGTGAAAACTTGTGTATTAATGATAAATTTATGTAACAAGTTTTTTAGAACATAATTTATTTTTTTGTTATCAATTTTGTATAAACTTTATTCCATAATAATCATATACATATAAACATATTCTTCTCTAACCTATGTGTATATTAAATTTAAAATTAAGTTATTGATAAAAAGAAAAATCTTCAATGATGATTTTATATAAATTATTATGTTATGTATATACTTTATCGTTTCGGTCTTTTTTTAAATTAAAATAATTATGTAGATAATCATACTTATTTATATTTATTTGTAAATAAATAATTACAGAAATAATATTTGAAAAAATTTGTAATTTTATTAATTAAACAATACATAATTTATAACTAAAGTACATTAGTTATAATTTATAAATATATTTTCACCATGGGACACTCCTTAAGTTTAGTCTAAAAAATCTCAAGATTTTGAAAACTACATTGTTGATGAAAAAAGAGGTGGTATACTTGATAAACTACTCTGTATAGTGTACTATAAGTTTAATCGTATAGTCATAAAAGATAATAAATATTGTAAGTATAGTTAAATCATAATTCATTGTTGCTTAAATATGTATTTGACATTTGTAAAACCATTAAAACCGTCTAAGAATATTACTGCCGGGTTGAATTTTTTTTTTTTAAATGCCCTAGGGCTTTATTATTTAAACGACCCAAAAATCTTTGTAAATATGTTTGACAGTTATACATATTTTACATACTAGATATAAATTGTGTATATAGTATATATACTATACATCAGGTTGAATAAAAATAATTTTTTTAATCAATTATTAATTAACTTAATGGACTAATCATAGACCACTAAATCATATTTATAGGATCATTATAACTCATTATTGAATATTGATTCATTAAATGTTTAGCGATTATTTGTGCAATCTGACGTCTAGTAACATGTGAACATATGAAATTGAATTACTAATATTAAATATTTAGAATAATATTAATAAAACCCGGAGGAAAACTAATAAATGAACAGATATTTTTTAATGTCAAATGTTCTTTTGAATTACGTACCGAGTCAATATAAATATTATGTAAAATAATTACAAAGCGTGCATACAATTAATTCTTTTAAAAATAGTTGATTATCAAACATTTTTATAAATATAAATATAATATTTAATAACTTAGGATTAGAATTATAAGATATCTCTGGTAAGTAATTCGGAAAATAGGGAGGGAACATGTTCCATTTACTTATATTATATATTTTTGGAAGATATTTTAAATTTGTATGTACTTTTACAAAATATATATGTATAATAAATAACTAGTAGACAGTAGGTATTAGAATTTATTTAATATTATGTCGAATGTTGTATTTTAAAAAAATGTGATTATTAAGTTATATTATTGAAATTTCAATTCATAAAGTTTTAACTTTGTATATTATGTCAATGTTTAATATTTAAAATAAAGTTATCAAGTGAGTATCGTGCTATTATGCTATTCATTAGGTAGGTACCTATCGTGTACTTGTGTGGGTATTACTTTTAATTGTTTAAAACATGGTTTATTTAGTTTTAGGCTTATATAAATGAATATAGTTCATTTTGCAAAATGTACATTTAAATAGAATCACCCGCTATACAAAGTCGGACCCAGACATTAAAAATTATTAGGTGTAAGAAGTATTAATAGTAAATCAATTGATTTCAATATAATATGTAGTTTATACCATAAAATGTTGAAGAACACTGTATGTATAAACATTATACATAAGTATGTTTTGGTTTTTGTGATATCCCCTGTACCTATTCATTTAATTTTTCTTTTTTTCTGACTACCCTAATAGATGTGTCAAATTTGAATTTAACGAGATTAGTTCTGGGGGTAATTAGTAAAAATACCCGAGTAAAAAATAACAGTGCAAATAGTACCCATGAACATTTTGGCGAAAATTTGGGTTACTTGAATAAATTTCAATTTGGCCCAATTTGTATTACTAGTCAGCCCTTTATATATAATACGAGGTGTCTCACAAAAATATATTATAAGTAAAATAAAATGTATGTTAAATACCTAGTAATATATCGTGTTATAATTATAAAAAATTAAGTAAGGCTACAGCAAAATTAGTAATAACATAATAATGGTAAAAAAAAGTCAGCCTTAGAAGTACCTATATAATAATAATTATTATTATTTCCGAACCATTATTCTATTGGTATTATGACAAATATTATTTTATATATCTATTCATTTTTTTTAATTTACTCAATGTAATATTGAATATAAATGTTTGCATTTTTTTAATGTACCTATTAATGTTTGTAATTATTATTATAATTTTTTAAGTATTTATTTCTGAT
>PVMI01031458.1:0-18653 GCA_008528875.1 Aulacorthum solani
TTATGCTTTAAAATCCGAGCCCTTATTACAATGTATGTTAGTTAACTTAATATCAATATTTGATGTATTATCATTTATCACATTGATAACTGTCGGAAGCACATCGGATACGAATGTTAGACGATATGAATGTACTATGTAGATTGTGGGTACATTACATTTGTATAACTTATAAACATATTCTATAGGTAATACCTAATATATTTGTTCACCTAAATTATGATATAATATTAGGTTCATTAGGTATTTAGGAACTAGGAACATTACGATACATAAAGTTTAAAAAATTTGTAATAGTAGATTACTCTAGTCGTATTACCTATATAGGTACCTATTGGAATGAAATTAATTATTATAGAACGCTTCGAATTGTGAGCCTACATTGGTTGTTTAAAATGTATCTTCGGGGAAAAAATAGGTGGGTATTATATTATGTAGGTACCTAACCTAACCTATAGTGGAATAATAGTTTATATTCTTGACACCTCAATGTATTATATTATAATATTCTATACTATTTTCTATTGCATCATTGTATCTATATTATGTAGTAAGTCGTCGGTGGCTATATATAGTATTAAAAATTGATTATAAATACTATAGTAGTACTTATAATCAATGGTGTTACGCTAAGACTCTTATCTAGGTATAGGTAACACTAAACTCAACCATTTATATTAACGAATATTTACATTTATTGCGAATAAAAAAGTTTATATGTTGATAATATGAGGTAGGTAGGTACTTATAGAATTATTATTAATAATTCTTCAGTTTTCATGACGTGTTGTATTCTCAGTGTTGGTGTCTACGGGGGATGATGATTATGTAATTGTAAATAGGGTACATTTTGTTCGTCCAGATCACATTTTTTGTCAATATCTTCAATTTTTTCCTGTGTTATCGCAATTTAGGTAGGGACTGCGTTAGCATTAGGCACTTTCACCCAGCACATTTTTTAGTATATTTTCTGTGTCCAAATGGACACCCAAATAAGACTAGTTGGACACCCAGCAATGAAATAATTCACCCACTGAGTGCCCTGACTTATTGTATCTAAACGATCCAGAAAAAATGTAATAATTGTTAGTTGGTAACATTATTAATTATTTATTTCAGATTTAATTTTTTATACCAAGCAACACTGGGGGCACTTTAGGTCGTTATCAGACTTTTCAGAGAGTGTCCGTTCTGATTTGAAGTGATTTCGTCTGTTCTGTGATGCTATTATCCATCTAATCTGTTTTACTTTCCATTATTTATTATCACATTATAAAGTTTAAAATTTGAATTATGTAGTGAAAGAGTAAACAGGTCGTATTTTTAATATTAAAACTAATAAGTATTGAAATTTAACGATGAAAAAAAGAAAAAAATATTGACTGTTTTATTTCAACAAAAAATCAAAAACAAATTATTGGAAAATTAAAGTAGCAGTATATAGGTAAATTGTTCTTCTTAACATATTATGTTTTATGATCAGTATAAAGTATAGAGTAATTCATATTAAGATGAATACTTCACAATATATTTGTTGCATATACCTACTTACTATAAAATAGTCAAATACATTTTGAAGTACCTACTGAAATATTTTGACATACCTACCTATCTATCTATTTATTGGAAAAACAAAATTTAAAACATTATTTATGTTATGCCCAATAATTACAGAGTTGGAACCGCTCAGTATGATCCTCGGCCCGCTGTTTTAGCATTTTTAAATAAAAAAGAAAGACTCTATCGTGGACCTGATTCGTCCACTTATAAGCATCAGTAAGTTTTTCAGAAAAAAACCGTTTTATCCATTAATGAAATATATGTAATTTTAAATATAATATTTAAGAACAAAGTTTGTGTTAATTTTATAATTTGTTGTTGTTTTTTTTAAATTAAAATAAAGGTTAGTTCATTTTTTTTTTAACGTGGACACCTAGTAAAATATCACTAGAAAATGCCATGCTTCCACCTGAGCAGAATCGTTTATTGTACTGCAATTAAAAATTTACAAGCCATAAATAGGTACATATTAGTATATTACTAAAATATCAAATATTATTACAGACATATTTATGCTGGAGTCCGCCACTCTTGAATCTCGTGCAGGATCTACCGTGATAGTCGTCTCTCCAATGATGCTGTAGGACGATGGACAAAGAGTGGCATCGTTACAAAACGTAGCTGCATCGTGATAGGAACAGTTTCAAATTACCCACCTTCTTCGCGTCGACGTAAGAACGCTGACTCGATAATTCCACTAACGGCAACCGCGTTATCCCGAACTCTATCCGGTCATCTGGAACTGACGGTGTTTTTCAAGACTCTACATCTCTAGCGTCGTGTGTCTCGTCGTGTCGATCAAATGGCGCATTGTGATTGGACATTAATTGTTTGCTATCTTGTAATAACCGAGTTGAAACCTAGGTCGTATACCAAAAATTGACCACAGCTCAACTTAAACCCATATTGGTTACAAGTTATAACCATATAGGACATAGGTAGTTACCACGCCTTTGCACTACACGGCACACGAAGTAACTGTCCGACTTTATACTCGTACTACGCGCCAGTGAACAAATATGTAGGTAAGATGTAAAAAAAAACCACATTGTTTCGTAAATACTTGTCAAAATTGTTGCTGCTTCGACATTACTATACATTACGCCATTGATTTTGTGGTTTTTTGGCAGTAACGATAAGCTCAGATCTAGCCTTGATTATCTACTATTCTAGACCAGATCCGGTGTAGTTTGGATATTACTTCCAGTTTCATCAACGATCACCCCAAACCAGCTCCGTGTTAGTTCACCGTTGGGTGTGACGATCTCTAGTGATTTTTCTATTTCTTACTGTACCGTTCCCTGCATTTATTATTATTTACGTTTGCATTGGATTACACAGGTGTTTTGTAATTATTATTTATACTGTTATATTGTAACTGCAATACCACTATACTAGTATTTATAAGCAATGTGAAGACCCTTATCAACTTTTGTTTTGAATTATTAACATTTTTTAAATTTTTACGATAACTGACGGCAACGTTTCATTCCGAATGAACGCTGTTGGACTATTAATTAGGATTATCTGCTTTTTATTTCGGGTGCAAATGAACTGCTTTGGGGAGGATGATGGCTACACATCCCCCTCTGCTTGTAAGCACTGAGTTAACGATACTTTGTAATTTTTATTATTATCTATTTTTTATATTGCCGTTATTGTCGTTTATTATAGCCCCATATAAGTTGTTTTTCTTGCATTCGGAATACATGTTCTATAATATTCTAAACACTCAAAAACTGAAGTATTAATCTAACACCAGGATTTATTTATCGTATCCGTACCTTCTCACCCACCGGTCAAAACGAACAAACCGCCACAGAAAACGAAATAACAAGCCCCATCCCCGAGATAGGTCGCGAAAGGATCTCGTGGGTACATTCGAACTGACGTCGACCCTCGTTGGTGGTTTAATGTAATTTTCTGGTCGGAGAACACGCGGCGTGTCCTTCCACCCCTGCAGCCAGCGGGGCTCGGCGGTCGGTTCACGTCCCAAGTGACTGCGCGAGTATAAGCGAAAAAAAAACCCTGAAAGAATATTTCACAAATCGAATTTATTTATCAAAATAAAGCTCGAGGAACTAGCTATTTTCCTTTAGGATCTGATTTAATGGTCTCTAGAATTGTATTCGAGTGTACTAATAATAATATATTAATATCCTATGTATTATATATTAAGTTCTACTTCTTTAAATATGACAATTCAGAAAAGACTCAATTTTATATTATATTTTGTCCTTATCGGGTAGGTCCTTTTGCACCATTATAGCATATTATAATTTATTGGACAGTATAAAAAAAAGTTTTTATAATCGTGCGTTATACGCTGTTCAGCTGTTGGTAATGGGATGAAAACAAGTCAAAATTACTACTAAAATAGTCTTCAAGCAACAATCAAGCTCTATTTAAAATATTTACAAATCGTCGTCAACATGTTTATCAATTGTATAGTATAAAGCTTATTAATATTTTCTAAAAACGACGAAACCTCATTTGATGTTCCTGTGTAATTAAATATTTGTGTTTTTATTTGTAACTCATACTATATGTGTGATTTGAGCCATCGATAAAATAACTGTATCATGTTCATATATATATATATGCGCTGTAGTCCGTATAGATTTAATATTTCGGATTGTTCAAAAAATTACCGTAATCGAAGAAAATCGAGAGAGAAAAATATTGGAAAGACCTGCATATAGGTACTTACCCGCACAATAGCATTGAGTACATAAATATTAAATAATATCGGATATTACAATTATTTACAGATTATATTATCATACGTACATTTATTATTATTATCATATCTGTAGACTGTAGTCGTATCCCCAACACATTTTATTCACACGCGTCTGTACGGAGTGAATTATTATCATAAATTAATCATTAAAATTGTAGTAGGAACTAGGAAACTACATATCAGCTCATAATCCTTTTTTTCTTATTTTTCCTCCCGAGTCACCGGTCGCGTTCTTTTCCGTCGATAGTTTTTCCCACAAACCATTACTGGCAGCAGGGTGGGCTCGGCTTATGCACACGACATAATATTATACATAGGTACCTGACACACGGGCGTATAATATCATTCAGTGTCACTTGCGGCCCGGTGCATTATGCTCGCCATTCGGGCAATGAATACAAACATAATATAGCTGGGTGGCGTAATAATGATAATAATAATTTTCGTGATCCCGACGATTTATGAGTCGTTCGCTGGGACATCAGACGCTCTACACCACAAACCGGTCTCCTCCGGGGGCGAGCACTGAGATTACGCGTTATGGTGTCGGCGACCACTTACGACGAATAATTGTATATGAACATCCGTCGTCATATTTCATCGTGCACGGAATCGAATCATGAGCAGAGCCTGTACGATTATGATAATAATAAAACATTAGCGTTGCGGGATTATGGAAAACCTCCGGAGGATTTAGGATCCGGACTTCGGAAGAACCCCGCCATGATGGGTATTACAATAATATCATATTATATTATTATTATTGTTATTTTATTAATTCACGTAAACCCGTTTTCGAATACTGTCCAGTGTGCGCCTATATTGTAACATTGTTTACGCAATAATTAAAATATCCTCCAATACAATGTCAAATCGTTATCGGCTACATAGTGTCCTGCACATTATATAGTATACGACATTAAAACGTATTCGCGAAAACAATGCTTACTGTATATATAATTATTATGTGCAAACGTTTTCATTGTTTTGGTTGGCCTGCTATAGAATTGTGGGGGGAATGTTCTTTTTTTTTGTTTACGTTTTGCGTCTCTTTACGCCGTATTTTAGTATATAATTATAAAATACGTGCCTGTAATGTTGCATTAATCCCCTTTTACTAAAAAAAGGGTCGATTGAATTTGAGCTAATATTAATTAATATTGTGCTCAGTAAGTCATTATAAAGCTACAATACTCTATAAATACAAATTAAACTATCTTAGATCATAATATGATGATAATAATAATAATCTGTGTAAAAAAAAATATTGTTTTAAACAGACAACAGTTATTAAAAAACATTTCAATTGGTATTATGTCTTAGTTAAACCACGTGATTTGAAGAAAAACTATTTTTTTATATCTTCAACAGACACTCATTTTTCACGTATTGCAAATGCATATAGCGCTTCTGACAGACCTATAAATTACAATAGTAAGTGGGAATACAAAAGATAAAAGAAAAGTCGTGATTTGAAAATAAAAACTTATACTCCCATTACAATTTTTGATGATTGAAGTAGAAAAAAAGATATTTCGCAATATTATTAAGAGTATTATATAGAGTCTTAAATCTATAACAACATACAAACAGCTGATAATTAAGTATAAGTTATACTAAATCTATTTCTACGCTTAGGCTATATCACTAAAAATCACAAATATAATATACAAAAAAAATGTGTAAAAATAAAAATGCACTTGAACAAAATGATATCGATTAAATATTTTTTTTATTTATATTATTAATTTGTTTGTTTTTGTTTGATTAACATTGCAATTGGTATTCCATATCAATGTCATCCTATCCATCAATAAAAACAAAATCCTAAGTCAATTATATTACATTATCATAGATATTTCCATTGGTGGAGAAGAGCGCAGAGCCTATCGCATATTATGGAAATCACACAATGTTGGTAAATGTATGACTATAATATATATTTTAGTTTTTAATTTAGTTAATTTTTTTTTTGTTGTGATAAACAGTTAAAGAAATAGTATTGAAACATAACTATAATGTAGAAATATGCTTTGATAATATCAAAATCCTATAAAATATTGTCTAAAAATATTCATCAAAGTATAATTTTTGATTCAGATTTCTCATTATCAAATATGATTTTTATTCGACCATACAATTCAAAAAATACATGCAAAATTCTAAAAGTCCCCAAGCCTACCCACATTCCCTACTTATACCTACATTGATATAATAATAATATAATGTAGTTTTAACGGATTTTCCTTAATCGTTTATGTCGAGTAGTAGACGATCGCATAATATAATATTATGTTATACATCAAGTTTCACACTCGTCAGTCGTCAAATCTTTCATCGGAAAAATCTTCGGTTTAATTTTCCACGTCGTAGGCTGATAGCACTTTTGACGCGAGAAAAACCACGAGTGCGAGTATAATAACAATAATTCGAACCGGCACGGTTAGCGGCTTCACCCCCGCGGCAAATTGTATACCCTCTCTTTTCACACACACACACACATTTATATTATATATACATATAATTGGATCTCCGTGAACTGCAAAGAATGTGCGGGTCAGAATTAAGAATTCGGAAGAGCTATCGCGACGCGTCCCCTATAATCCGGCTTTATACCGGGGAAAATAACCTCGCCGTCTCATCTCCCGCATCCCTAGCTGAAACGATCCCCTGCAGCATCGCTAGCCCCTCGGGATGGTCGGCCGAGAATTTTAAACGTCGGGGGACCGCCGCCGCCCTCGCGTTTGTTGCCTCGCCGCTGTTCACGGGCGTGTAAATGCTCCGCCGGTGAAAATACCGCACAGAAACGTATAGTCATCGTGCATATATATTGTGATATATATATTATTAAGTATATTGTAAAATCGGCACATGGCGTTTAATTGAACATTTTCCGATAGGTTCATGAAACCACCCGCACCGTATTCACGATGACAGCGTTGTCGATATATAATAATAATAATAATAATAATACCTATATGTCCCAATATTATATACTGCTGCTGTATACGGCCATTACAGACTGCTCTATATACGTAATAATGTAATATCATACGTATATTGGTGCGGGTATTCTATACTGCAGTGTACCTACTGTATAATATCAATTAGAAAATAATGTGAAGTTTAATAATATATAGAATGTAGCATTAAAATAGTATTAATATACCGAGTTAATTTGGTGATAACCAATTTAATATAATTAATTATAATTTACTCCGAAACTCGAGTTTATAATAATAGTAGTGTAAGAAATCAAAGACTTTCTTAAGTGTTGTATACTACAGCCGTACAGGAACATATTATTTGAATATTATATCGTACATATACCTATTTGTTTTTCAATCTAGTTTTTCACATACAAACAATTATTGATATTATTCATAGGTAATAATATGCCCGCCATCCTGCATTTAATTCAAATTTCAGCTGCAAATATTAAACCTGTGATTAATACAATACTGACAAATTATTGTGATATTTTATTCGTTTTATTCACATAGTTGCATGTCAATATATATACATATATATCGCAGATGTATACAAAATATTTATGATATAGGGTACCTATCATGACCAATGCTATAGTAACACTATTATATAATACAATATCAATAGTGCCCTGGATTTGTTGGGATTGCATACACGAACGCGGTGGCTGTATCATATAAGCTGAAGTAATAGTTACTCGGCGCCATTTCGTACTACTCGTGTATAATATAATTTTGTATTCTAATATTATATAGCAGCAGCTGCAGCAAACGGTCTGATGTACCTAAGTAGCGGCTTAAATCCCATCAACGACGTGGGAGGCCGTGGAAAAAAGAATTTATCGACTTCGGTTGTATTCCAGTATAAATAACGCATCACGCATCACGAAAACGGGTAGCCGGCTTATTATTGTTGATTTCTATTTTTGGCTTGTATTCAAATTGTTGTATTCGACGCCGAAAAATATAATATTAAATGTATAAACTATAGGCTCCACGACTGTAAAATAACTAAACAATTACACTATTAATCAGTGCGATTTCTATCTATTTATGTAGAGTTATGCTCGCTTTACAACTGGGCATCGTTTGAAACTTTATAACTCGTTTTTCAGAGCCTTGTGGTTCGTGTGTACATCAAAGTAAACTCGAAACACAGAGAGCAATACATATTATAGCATAATATGCATAATATAATAGCCGTATATTATAATATGTAGGTACTATAATAATATGGGTACGTATATTATTGTATTAATATAATACTCGACGGAGTCGTATCGGAACCAAAACACAGGTAATCGAATCAACCACTTTAATAATGAACCTTTAAATCAATTCACTACATCAACATTATTATTACCTCTGTATAGATTAGTATAGGTACGTATATATTGTATATTATAATATCGTTAGGAGTAATATTATTTTATCAAACGTATGAACTTGTACGTACATATGTACATACATATATATATATATAATATACTCATATATATATATATATATATATAATATACTCATATATATGTTCCTTAAGTGTGTTCAATAAATCGGAAAGCGTGATAAACAGAGACTACAGAGTAGGTACGTGAAATATATTATTATATTATATATGTAATAAAACTGGTTGGTCTAAATTATAGTAATGTTAGTACCTAGGTATGGGTTAAAAGGAAGCAAAATACGATTTCCTAATGATTGATTATAATATAATATCAACATTAAATAATCATTTGCACCATTTATTATTATTGTGTGAATTCTGTAGACCTCTGAATATTATCAAGTTCACCGATGGTTATTTATTTTGCACATGGATTTTATGAATAGTAAATTTATCTATTTTTTTAACTGACTATAGTAAATAATCGATTGTTTGGTTGATGCAATTTCTTGTTTCAAGTGTTAACAGTTGTTACGGAAAGCAGTTGTTTAGAGTAATTTAAATCATTTTTTTTGAACTATAATGTTATATAATACTATAACATTATGTGCATATAAATTACACTACATAAAAAAGAGGTTGATGATATGAATAGTTCATTTTTGGATTATTCGCTGCAGTTAGAGGGTCAGTAAAAACTTTTTGGCGTGCCAGATGTGGCCCATATGATACTCTTGCTATAACATACGTTTTTAAAGTATAAAAACGAATTTAATGTTTCAAATCTGAATGAGTAACTCGGTATCCTATAGTATTATCGATTACAGATAAGGTGATAGGAGGAGGAATATTTTTTATATGGATATATTTGGACGCTTATAATATTAACGATACAATATTGGTTAATTTTTGATTCAATCAATGTTATAAGTATTACACATTTTATGAATAGAATATTAATTTACTACATAGGTCCTTCGCTTATTTTTCTTTGTTGAATTTGTTTTTATTAATCAATATTGTATAACATCTATAAAATTAATTTTTGCTGTCAAAATTGAATATTTTATTTTATTTTATTTTTTGAACTTAAACCCGGTGACTAAGGTTATTAGCTGTTGTAGGGATTATTAACTGTGGTAGGGGTAAGGTTGGTACAGTAGATAGCAAACACGTGCATGTGTGGCAAGGATTTTAACTACTATGATATTGCGGGTGGTCACCCATCCGAGAGCTAGTAGGTGTGGCCTTTACTTACTCCCAGACGCATTCCTCGACCGCAGGTAGCAGCCAACGCTCCACTCTAGGCCACGGATATTGTATTATTAGGATGTGTCGGAAAAATAAATTCTGAATACGTCTCTGAGCATTCAGCTCTGATGAATTTGCAATATTTAGTACCTAGAAAGAACGCTAATTAACGTATATTATTTATACGACCTACATCATTCAAAAAATCGTCGATTAACATGTTAAGTGATTATTATTGTACACTACGGTTTGGATAGGATTTTACACATTTTTCTATAAGTATTATTATTATTGAGTACGTATTTTACGATATGATATACTCAATGGTATTATTGAAATATTGACTTACGCACGCATTATAGGTAATAATGAATAACAATAATATATTATTATCAACACCACGTGAAATACAAAACTACAAACAGTTCTAAATAACGCACAACAACGGTCGTAGAATGGTTCGAACATTGAACGACTATGTCTGTTCATCCCTACCGTACAAAGAACCTGTGAATAACTGCAATAATGACAATATAGTGACGTGCGTCTTACCTCGACACTCCGACACCCTCGGGAAACGGGTGAGGCGTTTCGTCGGACCGGAAATGACGAGGCTCCCGAACACGTTAAATCATACACAATAATACAGTTCCGCTGGAATTTTGTCACACTGTGCATCGTTGTGGCGGACGACCGAGTGATGAGAATCGTCTGAAAAAAGATCGGTGATGGCCGCAGTATCACCGTATACGACTGACCGGCGAAGAAAAAATGTACCACGGTCACCCGTTCGCTAGTATACCGCATACTGATCTGCGATGTGAACAGCGGTCGAGGTGACCGCTATAACATTATTATAATATGTTTAGTATAGTGGTCAATAATAATATTATTACAAAAATGGTTGACAATATTAATATGGTTCGTTACTTATTAACGTTACTCACGATCGGGTGATTGAGTGACCTAGATATTTTCCGTTGGTCTTGATATTGGAATGCAGTAGTCGCCGGCAGTTTTCTCCGTCGTGCAATTACACTCCAACACCACTGCCGATGATCAACTGACAATATATTATAATTATAATTACAAATCGTCGTCGTTAGCGATTGAGTATTATTAGTGTTGTGCAGTGCGACGACATTCCGGTGAAACGAGTTTTGTGTGTTGAACGAAAATTCGCGAGCCTCGTCACTTCCGGTCCGGCGAAACGGCTCGCCCGTTTTCCGAGGGCGGAGTGTCAAGGTAAATATTCGCACATCAATCGCCTGTAATAGTATAATATGACTAATGACTATGTTATACATGTGAATAATAATTCATAGTTTCCACGAACCGGCATGAACCCTGCAGAACACCGGGAAACTGCTAAGGCAAACCTTTGAACCCAATTTTTCACACAAAATATAATGTTTGTAATTTAATGAAAATAATAATCAACAATTTATTGCACGCCTTACTGCCACCATACAGTAACATCATTTATAATTTTATGATATTTGGGTTGTAATGAAATCGAAATTCAATATTATATAATATTTAACCATAAATTAGATAGAAATTGTTTGTATAGTAGAAAGTTTATTCATTATTTACAGATTGTGTTTATGGTTTTCCGTGTAAACTGTTTAATCTCGGGCAAAGTTTGAAATCTAATGTAGTAAATATAGGTTTTAATGACTGGAAGAATATAATATCTGATAAGTTACAACTAAGTACCAGATCAAAAAATGCAAATTGATACATCAGTGTAAACATGAAAATATTTAACATAAAATAACATTTTTGGATAACTATATAGATTATGGATTTTACAAAAGAAAAACTTAGCAAAATAACTCAATATTGAGAGAAAAAAATGTGTAGGTTATGAATATGCAGAGTCGTAGAGTTGAAATATCTATTGATCCAGGAGATCTTTTCCGAACAGAATTAATCATTAATGTATTGGAATCAACATTGTTAATTAGCATTAGTGGAGTGAATGCCCAAGTTAAGTATATTTAATGATTTTCAGAAAAATAACTGTTAATGCCTACGCAATGTGTGTGGTCACTGGTCTGTATTATCAAGGTATTAGTAGATATCTGTATAGGATATATATTTTGTATAATACGAGTATGTAATAAATGATAGCTTAATACATTCGTTCAATTTCAAACAATAAACCATGTTAATTTACAAAGAAAAATCTTCATAATCCATAGGTAATCAAAATATAGTTAAAAGTTTAGAACAACATTAAACAATTTAAATATTTGAATAAGCTAACTTTTTCGAAAATATTGACTAATGTTTTCATAAATACTTAGAACTAGGAACTGTTTTTAGATATTTATATGTACTTAATATACATGGTATTTCCATAAAATTATAAATATTCTTTATATTATTAAAACATGTTTTTAAATTTTAATTAAAAATAGGGATTGTGCCTGCACACAAAAAAAATGTATAAACATAAAAAACTTAAGAAAATAATTATCAATTATCTTGTTTTTATTAAGAGATCCCGATGAATAGCGTATTCTCTATTTAATATAGTCTAGTGGATTATGTAGTGTGTATTATACTATATAATACACGTATTATGGTATACGTTGGTCCCCAAGGGCAAAGCATTTTTATTTTTTCATTAGTTTTTATATACATTCAGCTCTTATATATAAAATGCGAAATATATGTGATAGCCATATAAGTATATAATAGTATACATATATTCGTATAAATAAATAATAATAGTACTCAAGTTCGATGAGATTATTATTGTTAAGTAAAAACAAAAATAGATAGAATTTAAAAACGATTGGATTAGAAATACTACCTATACGACTATACTCGTAAAAATTATATTTACATTATATTATAAAATTAATTATGGAGTTCAGACGCTATTGATATCATATTGCTAAATTAAGGTTTGGAATCGATTTAAAAATCTTTTGAAAAATCAAGTTATATCCAAATTGTGAATACTTGTTAATGATTTTCAAAATTTAAACAAAATTGAAAAAAGTTAAAATCGATGGTTTATTTCAAAATTTAAACTATTATCATAATCAAATCGATTTTAAATACATTTTTAAAAAATTTTAATTTAAAATTCAAAGGTATACGGAAAACAATCATCAGATCTATTTATATGTTAAAATATTCATAGGCACATTTTACTATACATAATGCATATCATGCACAACAGTGTGTATAGTAATCCCTACGACCTAACTAATGCCTAATATTTTGTTTTCTTAGAATATAATCTTCATATTTCAATAAAGTATACATATAGGATAATGGGAATCGCCGTTCGACTAGCGATTGTTGTTGTTATTGCAAGTTTTAAAAGTTTTATTTTTATACACACTTTGGCTTAAAATATTTTTCCCATTATTGTACACGATTTACTCCGTATTAGATATTTTTAATACTTGAGGATCAGATAATATTGTCTTAGTCGTTGGCCCGAGTATTTCGTGCTTTAAACCAATAATAATATATAATATAAATAATATAATAATATAATATAATCTCACCTTTATTGTAATATGCCAAATGAAAAATCGGTGAAATCAAAACTTTGTAATAAATAATACAATGTACTAATATACACCAAGACGTGTTGTGCGTCCTATACCTCGACTATTGAGTAATTTATAGAACTTCATGTTCACATCTAATTTTGTAGAACTTCAATCAATTAATCGCCATGAGCTTATCGCCATAATATTAACTCGACCATATAACATATTATTATTGAGACGACAAAGAACCGTTCGTCCGTTCCCATATGTGTTTTGTACCACCATTTGTCCATTTAGTGAATTCCCATAACCGTTCTATATTCTACCATAATTCTAGAGTACCAGTTCTACGACAGACTAAATTGTACGTATATGGTTCACAGTAATGATCATACCCAGTTTTTTCTAACCTGTCTGATTTAGTGATTTGTACCCACACCGACAATTTGAATAAATAATATTACCTACCTTAAATTATGTTGTTTTTAATTGCTTCCAAAGTGTTCTATTGGGAATCTAAACCAAAAAGTCTACTGCATAATCATGTATTTATACTATAAATATATGGTCGCAAGAATCAAGGTGGTCATGATGACGAACAAGTACTCAATGTTTAGTGCAGTCTTAATTAGGCACCTAATTGTATAAACATATAATATACTACATTTAACTAAAAATTTCAATTCTTTCTATCTTTTAAAATAATTATACTACATTATTATATGTTTATCTAGGTATTTTACTTCTTATTTTAAAGACTACACCTATCTAGATATTTTGAATTTCACTGTCGAAAGTGGTATGCTTTTCTAAAAATGTTGATCATAGGCTCAGATATCATAATACACTTTTGGGTGGAGGGATTTAGTTCACTATAATATTTACTTAAAAAACACGGGGTATAGCCCCGTAAAACCCCAACTATTGTTGTTGACAATATTTGCCGTACAAATACAATTTATTAATTATACTAATTATATAATTTACATTCAGCATCTATTTTATATCTGTTAAGCAAACAGAATACATGACAAACACACATAATAATATATCTGTGGTAAAATACTCGTATTATTGTAATACCACATTACATTTTGGTTCTATTATTATTATTATTTTCACATAATAATTATTATTACCTATTTTCATTAGTATTACCACACATTTTACTTAAAAATCAACAATTCTTATAGTCTACGTACGTTTATATCATCAATCATAAAATATTAATAGGTACAGCTATCCCACATTTGGAACTTTCTAAATATTTTTATTGGGTTTGATTTGAAAATCGCAGTAAAAATTGTATTTCCTTAGTACTTGCTTGGCGGGGACTTGATTCAAGGGACCTTGGCATAGTTTTACGTGGTCCCCCGAATCCCCCTAAGTTGCACCAATGAAGTTGATGCATAATTGCATGAACCTTTTATCAGTATTATTAATTTTTTGAGTCAATGACTAAAATAATAGTTCAGTTTTATTTTAAATTTAAACATCAATATTTTTAGAAAAATAATTTGCATCGGACTATGATAAATTATGTCTAAATTTGTATTTCATCCTCACCCCTACAAAAAACAATAGGTCTCTAATCATTGTTTTATTATTGTCCATGATAATATGTATTATATTATATTATGATTATTGATCTGTTCGATTTCTTCTCGAAATAATAATGACTCAATATAATAATTAGATACTATATAGTTAATTATACATATTTGGATTTTGTGGATTTTCGGTAGGCCATATAGTTTCTTAACGAAAATCGGTAGGTTGCATTGTCATTTATTGTCGTGGCTATGGGTGCGACTTAGGTATTGTTAGCACGCATCGAAATATTGGCGATGACACAAAGTGAATTTAATGATTTGTTTCTTTTATTTATTTTGTTGTTGCGGTGTTCATTCCGACCGCGTCTGGTTTCTTGAACTCTACATGCTCCGTCGAAGTTTATTATGATTATAATAATGCACATATACCTAGCTATAATAATAGTTAATACCTAGGTATATATGGTGTTTATTCGTGTACGCATAATATTATACTACGCTTGTTATTTGTTAATTATTATTATTGCCATTTAGATTGTCTTTCGTTGTAATACTTCTATACAGGTATAGATACTCCGCGTGTTTGCTCACTGTATTATACTATTTGTATTTTTATTATAGCAACACTGCACAATATACCCACACGGTGCACAGTATGTCGTTCAACCGGCGCGCTAATGCATTATACGAGCGCGCGAGTTATTCGCACGTCTGTGTATTTTTGTGCAGCATCGTCGATCTATGATAATATTGACGCCGTCAATTAAATAATTTAAAATTTGTTTGTTTGAACTTTATTAAACAAATTTAAATGTTGATAGACAATCAAGCCCATTTAAAATAATTCCGCCAAAGTGCACAATAACGCAGTGACTACTCGAATTTCGGGTACAATCTATATTTATTCTTGTTGGTCGTACTATTTTTTAGAAACGTAACATAAAAAAAAATGATCTCTTGGTAATCATTAAAATTATTATCATACATTATACCTAATATTATAGTAATTTTTTTTCAAGATTGCCAAACTTTATTACATTGCAATAAGGTTATTGCCAGTATGGCTGAATGTGACATAAGTTCCGCCCAAAGCCATGATAATATTCTGCCGCTTTTATACTTAGAGATATTTTCAGTAACATTAAAATTACATTACTCATGTAAATTATGTAATTAAAAGCAATGGATTGTTTCATAGTTTTAAACGATTATTGCGTTTGTTTCGAATAATATAGTTATATTTAAACCCTAAAGAATATTATATCGTTGGCATATTTTATGTGACTCACTCATAATTCATAGAAGATAGTATTTTATGCATTGTCTTATAATTTTTAAGTCCGATTTTATGATGAAGTTTAACATGAAAAACATTAAAATTAAAATGTAGTAATTTATAAATCAATAGTTCTTAAAAAATGGTTAAGCTTTGACTTTTAGTATTGAGGGATTTGTTTTTAGATTAAAAATCTCGTTAAGAGAATATGTTATATATCTACTTATGTATAAGCATAATCTGTGTTTGAGAATTTTAAGTAAAACTGTAAAAATGTAATACTTACATGGGCGTATATATAATATTATTATATTATATTGGAGGTATATCAATTATTCCGAGGTGCAATCTGTGTTAATATAGAATCGAAAATTACACAAAACGGCAAACATGACTTGATCCTGCTCCTGTATATATATAATAGAAGGATATTGTATAAAGTAAAACTTATACGTTTGTAAACTATTTATAAACACTTAATATATTATGTAAGTATATAGTTGCGCTTGCAGAGTCGCACATTCATCATCGCCACCTAATGACCTCAGAATCAATTAATATTTAATACACAATCGAGTCTTTTATCGTACCTACTGAATGAATGTTTCGAAGTGTTCTTACATAGGTCGTACAACTATCGCTCTTAAGTCGATTTCGTATATGGAAATAATAATCACACGTCGTGTTACTCAACTTCGATATTGTTAACGCGATATTTTTTCGCACACTTCTGGGTGCTTTTTATGATTTTATAATATTATAATATAATAATATAGTGTTGTTGTTCGAGTTAGGATTTATATGGTTGAGTGTGACGGAGGTACACGAGTGCACTTGAATTTCGTTGGTCGTCGGTCCGTATATTATGTATAGGTATAATAATATATTGTATTATTATGTTGTACGACCACGAAACCTATTGCAGCGCTCGTTTTTTAGAATATTTATATTCGATTGTCACCGTCAGAAAATCTGTTTTGGATTTTATTAAAACCGTCTTATCTTATAGGAGCATTGTGTACCATAATGATGTGTTATAGGCGTGCACTGTGCTCAGTTCTATTTACGTATATTTACGTATGTCGTATATATATATATTATATCGTTTCTGGTTTTTCGCGGTGATACTTCTTTCTGAGGGAAATAGTAGTAATTTTATTTATTTTATTCATACACATACTAAATAAATATAATCCTGTCATCATGCAGTTTCTTAAGTTATGTTACTCTACTATTAAATAATAATAGTTATAAAAATGAGTATCTAAATATCTATTTGGTATTTAATATCTGAACTCCGGAGAGAGATAATCTAAGGAACACTTCAGGTACGAAAGGAAAGAATATATTAGATGGTCAATGGGCAATTAACAACAATAATATGTTATCAGTGATATAAGCGTACAAATACTAATTTATATTCACATTTGTATTATTTATATTATTAATTACTATTTATTAAATTACATTTAAAACAAAAAATAATAATTTAATCACATATTTGAGTGCATATCTGAGTGCATTAAACTTTTTTTGTGCATATTTTCATGCATTTTTTATAATATTTTAATGCATTTTTGCATGCATAATTTCATAATTTTCAATGCAACAACTTCCGAGCCCTAGTTATCACAAATAGCTTCTTCTTCTTCAAGAAAGGATTGGCGAGGGGAAGAGAATTAGAAAAAATACGAAAATAAACTATTACGATTTATTTTACAATCATAGTATTATATTTATCTATAATAGGTATTAGTGTATCATACACTTAAGTAGAGTAATAAGTAAAATTACTTTAACATAGTCAGTTAATAATATAATATAACTACATGATGTATGAATTGAATGTCATGGTGAAGTTTGAAAGTCTTACACAATGTCTCTGGCAGACTGGCATAATCTGTATTGTTTTGTTAGTCAATGCATACAACTTTTTATAAACATGAGCTAGAGTGTTTGCTAAAAATTTGTTATTACGATCACGATTTTTGGTTTTAATTTTTTAGCATTATTTATGGGCCGTCAGTATGAAAAGATCCAACAATCGTTATATCATTATTAATGCCTATACAGTTTGTGCTCCCTCCCCACATACAACATGTTGGGTCCAATCGATTTCAATAAATGTATCATATTATACATTATGATAACATAGGCGTGAGCACGGTGTGTGCAGTATGATTAGGTATTGAGCATTAGGTATAGCACTGCCATGAATAGTGTGTTAAATTTGAATTTAATGATAAATCATTGTATAAAAATATACCACCCCTACAATTAAATTTTTCAATTACAAATGTTTAGGGCAAAAACAATATTTTCGTTAATACTATATCTGCACAACAACAAAATATTATTTTATTTTTACTTTT
>PVMI01031510.1:0-14254 GCA_008528875.1 Aulacorthum solani
TAACATCTCAAGGCCATGAGATTTTAGCTCTATTTGACTTGACACTGTAAATCTTACAATAAAAATAAGTTACAAATGTTAAAATAAATCAAAAAATATTTTTCCAAAAAAATAGTCAACCTGTGAAAATACCCTTAGGGATCAGGATCAAGTATAGGAAAGATCAAATATTAGACCTCTCGACTTATTAAGAATAACACTGGTTGGTATATTTGTACCTATCTAGTTACTTTTTCCTATCGAAATCCTTTCGATTTATACATTAAATATGATTGATATAACATATAACCTTGCAGATTTGATAGTTTATTATTAGTTTGTATGTTCATTTTACTCTGCTTTTAGTTAAATATATGTGTATTGTGTAATACAAATGTTTAATTTATTAAATGTTATAACTTATGGTTTGTTATTAGAAAATATGTATTCCTTTAAATACCTAGGACGCAAAGCATGATTTTCATATTTTTTTACTTATAATCAGTATCAGACTCATTCAAGCCTGAATTCACTGAAAATTAATTAAAATAATTTTTGTTTTACATATTAATTTAAAAAATATTACAAAATATGTCTTTGTATCTATATTATCTGAAAATTTTGAATAAAATACTTACATTTTTAAAAATTTTAATATTTTCTACTTATTTTAATAAAATCGTTATTTTAGTTCATAAAATGTAAATCATATTTGGCAAGAACAAGCTAATATTTTTAAATTCTATTTTAATACTGGTAGAATAACATTCCAAGTATAGGTAGTGAACATTAAGTTTTTATAAAAACAATTTCTATAGATTAAAATTTAATTTTAGTATGATAAAAATACAAATTTTGATTTGTCTTTGAACAAAAAAGTAATTGAAAAACTGTAGGAGAAAATTTTAATTTAAAATCCAATCAAACGAAAAATTGATCTTAGACGGTCGTTGCTTACTGAGAACCAAGGTAAATGTATATATTTCTTTTTAAATTCCATTAAATAGGTTTCCATTAAACAAATATTAATATGCGAATTTGTGTGTATTACATTGATGTCTTAGATGAGTTAGAATCGCGAAGTGCAATTCGTCGAGAATGATTATGATGATGATCAATCATCAATAAAACAATCACGTTCAGGGCGAAACCAATAAGCTTGGAAAAACAATCATATTATATAAAGACTTAGAGTGTTATATATTTTCGCAGTTTGTATTGGGAGGGGTGAGAGTAAATAGAACAAATTTAAAAATTGGCCACTGTCCAGCCACCGCATGAAACAAGCAAGGCCGGCGTTCCGTATAGGCAATACAGCGACACCTGTGCGTCCAATAACGGCAGAAATTCGTATGATCACTGAGACAGGTAATCGAGAATCACACGGACACGCAGACACACACATACACAAGTAAAATAATATATACTTTTTTAAGTTTCAGCCATAAACAATAAAAACTAACGACGGATAGGGAAGAGAGTGGACAAAATATATTATGCCAGTGATGGGGGGGGGGAGCTTTACGTGATTTATTAGCCGTACTTTTGGCGTTCGGGACAAACGTCAAGCATTCACCCACCCACCAACTTCCAAAGAGGACCGTTTCTTTTTTTTTGTGGATTTTTTCATCCTTTATATGTGTTTCTGTGTGTGTGTGTGTATGTGTGTGTTTTATAAAAGATTATAAAGAGAGAGAGAAAAAAAAAAAAAAAANNGTGTGTGTGTGTGTGTGTACTAATGTGGATTAATGAACGTTCCTTTTCGATATTTATTAATCTCCAAGTACTCCAATAAATCAAATCGAAGGGGAAAAAAACGTAAAACAAAAAAACAATGTCATTAATTAATGTTCAACAGAAATTTGTCGTTTTCGTTTTGCCCAGGAACGGTGTGGCGCAGGGGTGGAGAAAATAAAAGAAAAGCAAAAAGAAAATATATATGTATGTATATACGAATAAGCCGGTGGTGGGCAGGTTTCAACTACCCCCGCCCTGTACATTCACCGACATGACGGAGAATGCGTGGCGGCACTAACTGCGTTAAATGATTAATAACACTAGGCGAAAAGAATGGAGAAGGAAAACAACCACCGGACCCTTTAGTGGCCCAAAAGCTATCTACCGGAAAATATTACCTCTCTTGTGGAATACCGCCAAGACAACGAATATTATATATATATAGTAAGATAGACAGTGAAAGAGAAAGATCGGCTGAGTGGTGGGGAGCGACACAAAGAAGGAAATAAAGCGAGCGTTAAAAAAAACGGAAGGGAGAAAAATACAATATTTTTAATTAGATTCGGGAATCGCGCGTTCGCTTAAACGAACTAAAACACGTTTTGTTGGTTTTGAGATTCCCAGCAGTAATAATGCTATAAATTATTAACATAATTAATAATGAGATACATTTTTAAACGAGCAGCCCCCAGCAGTGTTTTTTATTCGTTGTATTTTTGTTTTTCATTATTTCGTTATTCGTTAAAGAGACGGCCGCGGCAAGGGACGTGTCCCTAATAATATCTCAAACGTATATACAACAGAGATGGTACATCCGAACAGCAATCGACCGCCCTTATTAAAATAAGGTACATTTTTATGTGATTCGGCCAATCACACCAAACGAAATAAAAGATAATAATAATATGAAAGCATATTGATAATGTGGTTTGGTGGACAACTTTTAGTAATCGTCACATTATTATATAATACAACAAACTGCTACTCACAATACCTACGTATTATATCATACCAACAGTAATGTTTGTATGCGCTTTTGAAACCACCGTTTCGAACAGGACGATGGAAAACGTGAATAATTAAATCTAAATATTTTTTGAAATTATGGACTTTTATACATATTGTAGACGTTCTCCAATACTATATGCTTGTGTTGTATGATTAAGAGAAAATTCAATGTGCGGCCATTACTATCGATAAAACGTACGTAACAAAAATAAGTAGTTACTAATCTGTGGCGAGATTTTCCTTTTCAGATAGTAACATCCTACGACCACGAGATTTCCTCATTTCTATTCTCGACTTGAATCTGTAAAAACTTTTTTGACAACTTGAGTAAAAATCATAAATGATATTGCAGATAGTTACAAAAAAACTGTTCAACCCGTGAATCACCTTTGACCATTAGGATATTATGAAGTATAGTAAAATCACATTTTAGATCTTACGATAGTCAACGTGCTAATAACAACACGGGTCATCATTACATTATTTGTGCCTATCGTAGCTTCTTATTTCGATGTAGGCGTCTTCCTGTCGGAGTTCTTTCGATTTATATATGATATTTTATTGATATAACGGTGATGATTTTATAGTTTATTATACACTTGGTTTTAACTACTAGTATTAGTTTTATGAGCATTTTACTCTGCTTTTAACTAAATATATAATATAACACTGCAAATGATTTTTGCTTTTTAATTCATTGAATATATTATATCTTACAGTGTGATATTAAAAATATATTCCTTTAAATACCTAGAATACAAAATATAAAACATTTTTTTTAATTCAGAGTCAGTCTCTTTTAAGTGCAAAATAAATGAAAATGAATTTACATAATTTTTTTGTTATACTTGTTTAAAATATTACAAAGATAGCATCTGGAAATTTCTAGTAAGATCCTTATATTTTTAAAACATTTAAACATTTTTAACTTGAATTCGGCAAATACAAGTTAATCTTTTTATCTTTTATTTTAATCCGCCGGAATTATTACATACTTACTACAGAGAGTTAGTGTCGTAAGGAGTATTAAGGGCTTATAAAAACGTTTTCTATGGATTAAAATCGTACTTGAATTCGATGAAAAATAAATTTTCATAATCGTATCGTTACATTATAACACTTACCTGCGTATTTAATAATATACACACAAGCTACAGTCCTGTTTATACTCGCTTAAGCCGCTTGTTCGACAGGGCTATCGAAAACACGTTTATAGTCTTATAATTTATATTACAGACTTTTATTTATTATATAATCGTTCTCCTATGTGTGCTTGTGTCGTACTAATAAGTACGATCGCGAGATAAAATAACGTGGCAATTTCGGCTCCCTCGTCTATTGATATAACGTAGGTGATAATAATAGTTAGGAGCATCCTATTATGCTATAATCTGCAGAGAGATTTGCCTCTTTCATTGTGCGACGCAGCGTTTCATATATTTCATAGTCCAGAGTGTCGATTAAATATACGAAAACAAAGATAATAAAACAATATAAAATATAAAAACGATCAAATTTGAGTTTGCTGCGTATTTATATCCATTTTGAAATATTGTAATATCTATACCTATATAATATCATATTATATTATTATGCGTCGTATTGTATTAGTTGGTGTCTATGTATAATATTTATTCGGCTCGGTTTCGAATTCGAGAACCACTAAACATACGAACTTTTTTAAACGCGTATCTATTGAATTGGAACACATTGATAGTTGATACCCAATAAGCATACACGTCACATTATTATATCATGATTCCTTTTGTCATAGATTTATGCTGTGTGCACACTCTAAACACACACACACATGTGTGTGTGTATGAATATGATATAATACGGTTATAGATAAACAAACTCGATTCGGGATAAAAGCAATAAAAATAAAAAAAGAACTCGACTTGACTAGGTTTTAACTCCAACGTGACACGTAATAACTACGAATGCTATTGCCATGTTGCATCGTATATATACGTACTTACACGTTAATAGTAATATAGTTTAAAACGAAATTGATCAAACATTTAAAAATAATAACAATAATATCACATAGAACACTGTGCAGTATTATGTATGTATACTGCAGGTGGCCTGGCCTTTTTTTTATATCATTTGTGTTTTTCTAAAATAATATAAAAATACACATACTTGATGTCATATTATAATATATTATTGTTACGTGCATAAAGTATATAATGAATATATCATGCGCAAAGTAATAATTCTATTATTTCGTTAACGTCAAATCGCAGAAAGAGCGTATTTATTATGTATACGTGAAATGCAAATATCCATTATAAATACACATTACACAATATAAAGTCTACATTTCTTCAGATATGACATATAAATAAATAATAATAATATAATATGCATATTGTATATGTTTGTTGTTCATTATTCCTTTTATAAATGTTACGACTTATCTAGTTAAATTTCAGGTCAAGTAGTTTTACCACATCAATTTATACACTTATATGCGCTTATGTAGATATTACTATTATTATTTTGCTGCTATAGAGTTTTATAAAAACAAATATGACAAAAATTTGAAAATTTTAGTAGTATCTATTATAATCACTTATAATTTATAGTCTTGTAAGGTATTCAAATAATTTATTGATATTTTAAATACTCTTTCTTTGCATTTTAATATTTTATTCCAGAATACTAGTTACTTTTTTTCTTTTTACCGTCGTATTTCAACAAACATTATTTTTGTTTCTTATACTACAATTTTTTTTTTAATTAGTCTTTAAAGTTAAAATAATATTTTATGATGCTTCTAAGAATTTAGAAGACTTAATTCAATAAGCAAATAATACAATACTTAAGATTCATATTTACCTTGCTTAAGTTTAACTTGACAATATCATGGACACCTATGTGACATCTAAAATTCTTGAACCATTTAAAAAATGTATTTATCAATTATTTAATTTAAATATTTATTAATAATTGTAACTATGTACATTAGTGATAAACATAAAATAATTTTAATATATTAGTATATTTTAGAATATTATTAAAATGTATTTGGATTTATATTCAAATACAAATGACACCAAGTATTTAAATACTTGTTTTGAATACATTTGAAAAGTGCCCTTAACAAGACTGCTTATGACGCTTATGTAACTTACTTAATGTATTTAATTAGAAAAGTAAAAATATAATTTATATGCAGTGGTCACTTATGAATAGTTAATCACTGTAAATATGTGTACAATAGATTTGTTTAAAATCTATTTTAGTGTTTTCACAATTATTATAATTAAATCTTAAATACATTTGATTTTGAACATTTAGGATTTTTAAATTGGCCAAATTATTTATATCTTTACCTAAATACATTTTTTAAATATCTTATTCCAATACATCGTTTTTATTTTAAATTATAATTTACGATTAACATGTTTTTTGTTAACTATGAAATTTATAAGTTAAAAATTAAAATTAAATTTTTTTTTTCGTTAATTATAATACTTAGAACAAAATATAGAATGTAATTTTAAGAATATAGATCATTGAATACAAGCGTCGAATACGGCAGACTTTTGTTTTTGTTTTGAAGGCCATCCAACGAGCCTTTACGATACCTTCAGTCCTTGACCCTGAACTTCCGAGGGTTTATGCGTTGTGCTCAATAGTCATCTCTTTCGTTTCTTTTTATACTGTAATATATTATGATACTTCCCAAATACCATAACTCATAAATAATTTTTCAAACGTTTGTAGAAAACGTAGTTTTTACTTTTTTTGATTAGCTATTAGTTAATTAACACAACTATTAAATGTTTCCTAAATAACTAATATTGTTCAATAAAATAGTACTTATTGGTTTTTACCTACATAGGTACAATTAATTATTTTATTTAATAATGCGAAACGTACTGATTTTAAGTATACCTATATAAATATTAAATATATTATATTATTAAGATTTTATAAGCTTTTAAAAGCGTATATAAAACGATTTTTTTCTTATTTATTGTAAATTAATTATAAAACTTATTAAAAAATACACAGTAGCCAAGATGAGTCTGTACCTTAGTACTTCTTCTTTCGTAAAAGTGCATAATACTTAGAGTTTCGAACATATCAAATTGTCAACATTTATCATTTGGAGGGATATATGCACATTTTTTAGCGTGTGTTTGATTAACGACTAGGGTATGTATCTGATGATGAATGTTGTAAATATTATACTCCAAACGTCAAGTTTAATTAAATTTCAAGAATATACAAAAGACTTTAGAAATGTTTGAATTTGAAATTAATTTTAATAAAAAATAAACCAGAATGTGTCTTCTCTTCTGACAATTACGAACCATTTCTTCTTTCAACAATTTTAGTAATCTTGTTATCGAGATTTTTTTCAACATTATCATAAAAAGAGGAGAGATTCCAAGTTATAAAGACAGTCCATTATATAGTTTAATACAACAGAGAATTCGTTTTAAATGAATGGCATAAATATTTTAATGCATTTTTTAATAGGAAATAAAACTCCAACCCATAATACCTTTGAATGCTATATTAAATATTTTTAAAAGTTTGCCGAAGATTAAAGATATTATTGTTTATTAAAGTATCCCTTTTAAATGAAAAAATATATAAAATACATTCAAGCACTCAAAGTATAAAATATTTATAATTAAAAACTTAACTTTTTTCATAAGCGCTTTCTTTATAAATGGGGATTTTTTTAAGCCTTAATACAGTAATACAGTTGTTATACATAATGAAACCATCAATTCAGAAACGGTGATTATATTTTAATCGTTCCGTTCATAAATCACAACGAGTGAAAATGTTTTTAAAATGACAGCAGACCATAAAAATATAAATATGAAATGTATATGCGACACTAATTGTACGCGGTTTGGTTTTCTTTGGTTTATTAATATTTTTTCAAAGACGAACTATAACTCATACAATGTTAGGTAGCAACCAAATGTAGGTAATTATTATTTATCATACGGATCGATTGTAATAATTAGCTTATTATTTATACACTCGACTCGTATTCGTTTTAAGGGTTTTTTCTTTTTAAGCACTTCTCTCCTCGTCCTGTGGTTTACCCACAACCGTATAATAAAACTTGATTATATATTTCTCTAATTAGTCACGAAAACTTGAATATAGAATATAATTGTTCGGCTGCAATTATAAGGAGAGTGTAAGTCAGTGTACACAAATTGTATTATATTATAATAATATAATATAATAGTATGTAGGTACCTATATAATGACAAATATTCGCTACTCGCTCGCTAACGGCGGTCCTCTCTATCTGCCTTTCTTTTCTCAATATATACAATATATATATATGTGTGTGCCGTGTATAATATACGTATAGGCAAATGCGCCTCGGTGCGGTGTGATACGGCCGGAGGGTTCGGGAAGACATTTTGTTTTATTTCTCTTTTCGCGTTTTCCTCCTACTCGACCCCGAGGGTCGTCGGGACCGCCGTCACTGCCACCGAGTGTAGAACGCGGCATTAAAAACGTGCGCGCTCGTGTGACGCTCTCTCGTCGTCGTGAACATATAATATACATATGTGTGTATATATATATATATATTCGTATACGTACGCGTATGTATATATTGTGAAATGTGGGCTGGGGGTAAAGTTTGCCAGTCGGGGGGAAGGGGTGACGGCGGTGGCGGATATTAATCAATAACGGAATTTGGTTTTGTCTGCAGCGGCGGCAGCAACAGAAAGTGAAAGAAGCAGCAGCAGCAGCGCGCACACAACACTGTGTGTGCAGTATATATATGTACACTCGGTCGGAGGTTTTTTTTTTTTATTTTTTATTTTAACTCCCTTTTGCGCCAATGCGAAATGCGAAGGGATCCCGGGGACCCTTTCACTACTCGCCCGCCGCCACCCACCCCTTTCGTCGTCGTCGTCGTCGTCGCGCGTAGTGTGTGCGCGCGCGCGCGCCCGCACTGGAGAGAGTGAGCGCCGCTGTACACCCTCCCCCGCGTCACCGGTCGCCCTCCTGTTTTCCATATGTAATCTTAACGAGGCTACTTTCTCGCGCCGCGCGCGCAGATGCCATCCCTTCGGCTGCGTACATGTATATTCCCGCACGCACTCACACGCACACACGTGTACATACGCGACGAGAATATTCTACCAGACGAGCGCTGTGCACTATGCACGACGATGGAAGAGTCAGTGTAGTGGTGCCGGTGGTGGAGGTGGCGGCGGCGGCGGCGGTGGCAATGGAGGTGGTGGTGGAGGTAGTGCTGATGGCATTGTATGTATATACATATATATATATATATACAATATCTAATACATACGCATATATATGTGTGTATAGGTATGGTGTTGTGGGGAGAGAGGGAAAACGGTAAGAATAAGATGAAATATTCGCCGAGCCAAAAAAAAGTAATACCGGTGGCTGGGTGAAAATGAAATACCAACACAAATTGCCACAATGTTCGTGAAAAATCCTATTTCGTTCATATATTATAGCCGGGCGTGTCAGCATACGTGAGCGAGTGTCTGTGTGTGTGTGTGTGTGTGTGTGTGTACGTGTGTGTGTGTGTGGATGGGTGCGTTTTCTGTTTGGCCAAGGACCATAATTATTGATATTGGAACCCACATCAAGGTGCAAATATAGTAATGCACTGCTCACATTAATGACAGGTGGACAAATCAATTAAAATTACTTTTAGTCTTCGTCAGGATGAAATGTTTTTTAATCGTCATATTGTTTCAGTAATTTCAACTTTCATGGCGTGTTGAATGTTTATATACTTAGGTACATAAAAACATTTTAAACAGAATAAAGTTTACTCTACGATATAATTTTTAAAAAAAATCGGTAAAGATTTCGTTTAATTAATTTTTCTAAGTAAAGGCATGTGCTTAAATTTTAATAAATGACAATTTATAATAATAAATATAAAAAATAACATAATTTGTTTAAATAATCTGCCTATATAGGTAGTAAAAGTTAAAAAGGAGTCAATCGGAACACTTTCTTTACAAACATCTTAATTTTTTGTTCTAATTTTCTAGCTACCGATTTCTTAACTACACCACCAATTTAAATAAAAAGTGATTAATATAGACTAAACCTAAGCGTATAACCTAATAAAAATATATTATTTTAGGTAATATACTTCAACCCAAAACATAGTAATATATTTCAATTTTTATACTTAAATACTTGATTATAGATTAAAATAATTAAAAAATTATAAAAATGTTCAATTAGTTATCTCGTAGTATTTCATTCGTCATGTGCCTATGTAAATATATTTTATAACCATGTATATAAGAGTATATGATATTAGCAGTACTTGAATAAATAATATCATAATATTATTATAACCTTCATACTATATGACTATAGCTATTGTACCTATCCTAATAAAAACAACACAAGTAAAATATACGTTATTGAATATTGATATATTATTGTATTATGAAGTTGTTATATTAGTAATACCAATTTGATTGTAAATAAAAAAAATCCATACACAAAGTTTATTAATATATTCCTAGCACGAATATAATTTAAATATGATATTGAATCATTTTATGCACGATTTCAATATACCAATGTGTATTATGGACTTTATAATGTATAATGTGTATAAGCATTATCACAACAAACGTTTGAAAATAATATCCAAAACTGATATTTTATTATTTTCATAAGTACATACACCCCGATATGACTATCGGCTGAGTATCATTTTAAACTGTTACGTTATTTTTCTTATATGCCAAAACAATTAAATATTGTATATGTTTTTAGAAATAATGTGCTTAGTTCTACCAGAAATTAAATAAATATGTTAGGTACATAAAAAAATAATGATAATATAATCAATTATAATCATACATATAGATATTAGTAATAACTTATAAAATAATTCAGATTTTTTCCCGGTTTCATCTGAAAACAAGACTCACATAATTATTGTACTTCAGAGTGAAAGCCCGGAAGTGGCTAAACTTAAATCAATCAAATTTCCCTTGTACATTTTTGAATATTTTAAAAGTACTAGTATCATTTTTTATTCAAATTCAATTTTCTCTGTGTTTAATTTATTAACTAATTATTTTTAAGATTCGAGAAGTGCTTTATAAAATTACAAGATCTAGACGTCATTAAATATTAATCATACAAAAACTTATTTAGGTAATATTAGGTAACAACATGTAAAAAATTGAATAAAACACTACGAATTCGCCTACAGTTTAGTAATTGCATTATAAGTTACTCCAAAAAATGAAAAATATGACACATTATGTCCATATTTCGGATTTGCCGAATACGCTTGAAAAACAAAAAGGTAAAATATTTCATGAAACTTAAACTTACTTTAAGCCTGAAAGCTGATATCATAATATTTATTATTTTAATAAAACGTTTTGTTTAAATGTCGAAATGTATTATAATATTACTATTATTGTTATAGATGTTGTAAAACCACTGCAAACATCGTCAGTGTCTGAAGACTAAATTTGAATTCCACCATTCTTTCGCCCACTCGGGTACATAAATATAATACATAAAGGTAGTAAAATCCACAGCGGAATGACTTTTAAAACACAAGACGCGTGGTGTTTCAGTTGAATATCCGCGTTATTCTCCCATTGTCGTAGATTTTCATTTCCTTTATTAATATTATTTTTCTTTTTTTTTGCAATTATTTCGGACGTCCCCGCGGACTGCGTATGAAAAATCGTGTTTGTTGTTTGCAATTACGTGAACGCGAAATCTCATTAACGTACCCGTGAGAGACAAAATGAAAAATGTGTCCGCCCACGGCTGTTTAATTGGCAGTAATTTGTCATCGGGTTGTTTTGGAAAACGGTTTTCGCAAAAGTTATCCCCTATATATTTTCCGAAGGAAGGGAAAGCGTAAGAAAATTATAAAAGTAGAACGTTGATTGATTACCTGCTCGTTAAAAAAGTATACACCAACATTAATTAAGACGAATATCGTTACGCTTCTCGACTTTTGAGAACCACCCCCTCCCTCACACTGTACGTAAACACTGGCCGGAGTAAAAATTTATGATTTTTTTTTTCACGCGAAAAACTTTTTCTTTTTTACGATTATTATTCCGAACGAAATTAATGACTCAAAATTAATAACCGTCGCGGCGTGCACAGAGTATAGAAGCAGCGATAAGACGATGACGAAGAAGAAAAAACTCCCAACTTTTATTATTATTATTCGGATGCGGTTACCGCACTCGACTATAAAACTAAAGTCGCTCGAGAGTTCTTAATTTTTCGTCATCGCGTACAACTTTAATATTCATTAAAAAAAAAAAACCCCCCTCAACGATATGACAGGAGGGTGGCGGGGGTGTGGGGTGTAGCGAGAAGTAAGTGGATCCTTCCACTCGCCCGAAAAAACTCGTGTAAAATGAATAAGCAGGAGACCGGGGAAGTTAATGAGATTTTTAAATTAGATTTTTTTTTTACTCTTCTTCTTCTCCGTCGTCTTTTGCCTGACCGGGAAAATTATGGCGGTAATTTTCTCCACTCTCGACGGAGGGGGCGCGGCCGGCAGTGCGGTGTGTATATCTTTTCTTTTGCTTTTTTTTTTTTTGTTTCCTCAGCTGTACTACTCTCGAACAGAGATAATCGAAATTTTATTGTTCGGAAAGATAACGAGGGTGTTTTTCACGAGAAGATGCACCGTCGTTATATTATTATTTATATATAATATATAAGATGTAGATGTATAAAACGTAATATAGTATTATAATGATTTTTAACGCGGCCTCGTGTGGAGGAAGAAAACGCGATACAGTTCATTGGATTAATTGCACTTGGAGTTATGATGGCCATCGGACTGCAACACGCCGAGCGTTTAACGACTCCAAAATTATATTATATACAATAATATGCGCAAAGTTTCGGCGGATCGGGTTTTTTAGTGTTTACGACCGCCCGCTCTCAGTCCAGCACATTATTTTCGGTTTTCCGCATCTATTTGTTTTGCTGTGTTTACTTTACTCGCGGATTGCGATTTCAAATGAAAAACACACGATCGTTCTTATTTTAAATAATATGCGGTGTGCCATTAATAGTTTATATTATATGAGTTAATTACTCACAAATAATGATGAATTTATGAAAATAATTATTAGTCATTTACGCTTCATAATAGATCACATTATTTAAATATAAATTGTATAAGTATTAAATATCTATGTATATATAATGTAGAACAACCGTCAACCGGATATTATGTAGCCGCTACATATTATTACACATTGTAGCGTAGAACGGTATTGTATAATTAGTATTTATTGATATAGACTCACATATAAAATTATAAACGGATTACACCATTGATTATAAATACAAACTATTCACTTGTTTTTTATCAACTATTTTATTAATGATAAAACTAAAGGAAAAATGTATACAAATATTATAAAAGTACTTAAAGCGAATAGTTAGAAAATATAGTTTTTTAATTTGTTTAATGATAACTACATATACTTTATAATCTCGAATTTCTAATCTTAAGATTTTTCGGAGAATCTTAATATATTTTATAAAGATCAAATTTCGAACAAGTTAACTACTTTTTAGGTAAATCTTTCACAAAAAAACGGATAGACACGATGAAGGTCCACTCTGTATTTATAATTAATATAAATATATCTATTAACTACATTGTATTCTAAGTTTTTATTATAGCTAGGTATATACCTAAACAATGTATTATCGTTATCAATATTTTGTATTCATAATTTGTTCTTAATATTCCGCTATATTTAATTTTGAATTTCTGTGAATATTTTAAATGGGTAAGTACTATAAGTACTAGGGTATCTAATAGGAAATATATTTTACTGATATTAACTTATGATGATAACACATATAGACATAATAATATTACATAAAGTGCAGTATGAGCAATTCAAATACATAATATAGTTTGATCTAAGAAATTTTGCACTTCGATATTATGCAAGAAATTGATTTATTTTTAAAATTATTAATCTGCATAAAGGAAATATCATACCAAAAATACTCTAAAATTATACCTACTTATCTGCTATGATATATTATATATTGTAATATTAAACAACACAGGGAAACCTATCCTAACGGACACCTCCCAGTAGCGGATAAGTCATCTATATATATATATTATATACTAGTTGTGTTTTTATACTATAAGCTATATATCTACATATATATTATATATTAAATTGATACCATACTCGACATAAAAAATAAAAAACATATATATAGGCATATAAACGTAGAAGTCACGAAAACGGTCATGTATATATATTATATGTATACCATGGGTTTGTCAATGGTTAAAAGGCGAGTGTTCCTATATGGGCATGCTGTATACTTATATACGTTTCGAACTAACTTTTTCTTTTTAAATTATCCCACGGATCGTGGGCAAACCGTAGATATGTACGAAAATTGTAAAACTTTTATATATAATACTGATATTCTTTGTTAGTACCTACCTATATGTATGTATATACGCATAAGAATCGTTACA
>PVMI01031534.1:0-28807 GCA_008528875.1 Aulacorthum solani
TCGCAGTTCGCGCCCAAGCAGCCGCAGAGGTTCGAACAGCAACCGGAAGCGCACCAGCAACAGTTCGTGCTCGTCCAACCCGGCCGAACTCCCGGACAACAGAGCTTGGCCGCCGGCCAGATCGACGCGTTTCTAAGAGGCCACAACGTGCAGTTCTAGACGGAATAATTCAATAATATTTCCATTTGTAAATAACATAATATTATAGACACTGCGTACAGCGACCCACACTATGCATTTTCGCTATACGCCATTCATATGGGTACGATAACTATAAATATATTATTTTATTATATTTTAACTTAATATTAATGATATGAATAATATTATTTTCGTTTAAGCTTAATTAATAATGTGCAACGTGTTATAAAGGTATTTCATATATATATAATTTTTCTATGAATTTCGTGCGTAGTAACTATATAAATATATAAGTATATATATTCACACCCGTTTGGCCAAGCGGTTTCACCTGGAGGAGGTGAAAGCCATATATAACTTACTGTATATTTTAGCACTTTGCTAAATGCTAGTTTTTATTATTATTATTTTTTTTTTTTTTGTAACATTAAATCTTTATAAGATATAATAATAATATTATTATATATATTTTTTAATGTTCCAAAAACAAAATGTGCTCAAAATATACTTACTCTCAATGTTTGTAAATAAATAAACTTTTATATTACCTATGTGTATTATGTATTATTATTATTATTATATATAATTATATTTGTAATAATAAATATAAGTTGTCTGAGAAAAAACTACACTTTGTTTTCACTTTCCGTTATATTATTACATATACTTACTACATATTATTATGCACAAATATATATGTATCACTTTCCTGTATGTATGTGTATCACTTCCGCACCAAATCCGGTTTACTCTATATCATGATGTAACCGGCTCGGTTTCTTCACGTCTTTAATTGTTGATATCTGACCCAAATCGCAGCTACATTCCATAAGACATACTATTACAGACGAAAATGTGTTCGGACATACAACTGCAGGCGTGGTGGCCGTAGGTCGCAATTACTTATTTCAACAATGCCCATCGGGCATCGGGCTACAAATAAAAAATAATGTTATTATTATAACATTATTATGACATAACCCGTAGGTTCCTGCAAGGTAGAAGCACTCGACAAGTTTGATGTTTTACTTTTTTCTGTTTTTTTACCGATCAATACCCGACCGAGTGTATGGGTCCTCCTAAACAGAGCAAAGATGTCACGATTATACAATAAATAATAATATTATGACGGCATGTGATGGTGTGAAGGTTAAAGAAAAAAATAATACACCTAACGTCCTAACACATTATGACAGACACGAATATGGCTATCAATTTATAATATTATTATTATATACCATACGCCTACCATATATGTAGGTATTACGTTCTAGTGCCGCTGAACGGAGTTACTCAGCCGGAGCAATAAAATAACAATGAAAGCAAAAGCTATTAGAATAAGAGTATGTACTGACACGCTTTGCTTCTTGGATATAATGAAATGGCCGTCACCGTGAATATGATGGCGAACGTGGGCTGCAATATTAAATGTAAAAATAAATCCATTATTATTAGAGCTGATACTGCACCAATTGATTCATATTTTTATTACACGTAAGAGAGATTTCGAGTGGGCGAATAGAAATATGATTTTAAATTAAAAACTTTTGAACAATATCAATTTATTTATAAATTTTCAGGTTATATAATGATCAAATAATAATTATTATTGTTTGAATGTCATTATTACGTACAATTTTTTACAAAATTTCATTTTAAACATAAATTCTTGTAAAAATCACAACTTATATCAAAAATATCCTCTAACGATAGGTAATCACTGAATGCAAATAAATAATAGTCGTACAAAATGTATTTATTATATATTTTCATTCATCAGATATAATAATATTAATATATTAGGTAAGATGGCTGATAAATCGATAACAATAAAATATGAAAGAAAATGGATAATATGGAGATGTTTGAAAATTATAATATTCAATCCAATAGCTATACAGTATTATTACTTAATATTTTAAACTTAAAATACATAATATTAAGGTTCTTATTCATTTAGATACATCAATACCTACACATAAACGTCACATTGTAAACCGATTTTGAGCGAGAACTCGGTTAACGTTTATTTTATATCTCATAAAAGAATAATAGAATATTTTATATTCTAGTGTGTTCATAAAAACAAAGTACCGCAATGAAGCTTAATTATAAAACTGTATAGTGAATCTGGTATAGATCAATACGCGGAGAGTCCATAGAGAAACCCAAACCGCCTATTTAAAAATCTAGAAGCACTGTTTCCATAGTATTATTCAAAACATTGGGTTGGTACATATACGTAAAAATACAAATAAAAAGCCAGAATTTGAAATCGGAGACATAATACGTAATGCATATCCATCCGATTTTGGAAATATGCAATCGTCCTATATTATATCTATGACAACTGGTATTCCCAAGTAAGTTTACAATCTCGCACTCTCTATTCTGACGAACATAGAATAATAATATATTTGTTGAAATGTAATTTTCTATAAGCTATTTGGATGTAACATCATTTTACCGTTTCTTCTATCCTAGATCCATGTATAGTGAACAATATACGTAAGACGTATAGTTTAAACTAACAACAACCAATGATAGAAATAATAGAGATTGGATGTTTTTCAATTCAAAATGTTATCAAAATCAATTAATTATTTAAAAAAATATCAATACAAATTGTTTTGTTATATTTGTTCGAGTGGAAAAAAATAATTTTATTATTTAAACAGTAAATGGTTTGTTTTTCTAAAATTGATTTTATTATTATATTTTATAATATTATGGGTAATAGTAACAGCATGCTCTATATTCTACTATAAAAAATTACTTAAATGATAATAAAATCGATAGTTGAATATTTCACAAATCAGACCGTAAATATTAAATTGAAGAATTATTATTTTATATATATTAAGTTGTATTATATTTTTAAAGATAAATATGGTGTAAGCTAAAAAATTTAAATTAAAAATATAGTCCGTGTACCTCTGCTACGGGTATTTTCTTTCCAGATATTCATTTTTTTTCATGCCACAGTTTTATTTAGTTATAAATTTTCAATTAAAATATTAATTTAAACTTTCTAAACCATTAGGCAAGTAGGATTTTTAAAGCATGAAAAAAATTATATTTTAATGCCATTAAAATTTCACCGACATAGTAAATTGTTTTACTAAAATAAATAACTTTACAGCAATTAAACATAACTAGAACGCTGTAATATTATTGTATACATAGTTGATTATTTCTAATTTTTAACATCAAACACTAATTATTTTGAAAAGTTTCTAAAATCATTTTTAAAAATATAAAATACAAACTCCAAATATTTTAACATTTTATACTGCCCTTTTTTCATACATATGATTTTTAGTGACCATTAACAATATTCAAATACTATAATATGGCGACTTATGATTCTTAATTTTTTTTTTTTAAAGCACAATAATTTTCTAAGAGTATTGATGTATTGGATATTAAGGAAAAGTGTTTTATTAAAAGGGATTAAAGGTTTAGATGAGCTGTGCACGGTACACCCCGAATTTCGAAGGATATAACCCTTGTCACTTGTCAATATAAACTAACTAAAAACTTTAAAACAAGAACAATATAATATATAGGAAAATATATTCAAAACAACGCTAGAGTGCGATGCTCGTTTTATCAAGAAAATTACCCTTCATTATTATTTGAACTTTTTCGTATTTACTTATTAAACTTTTTCAGCTAATCAACTGTGCATAATAATAATAATTATTATTATGGATGTTAAAAAAACGGAGATTGATTAGGGCTACAATGAGTGAGTGATTGAGACGACCCCACAGCGTAATTCAATTTCCTTGTCGGCACAATAATTATTATATTCTGCAATAAAAAAAAACTCTTCACTATGTTCATAATTATAAAGTGTTATGCAATTAAATTCGAAAATGAAAAAATTTGTGTGTTGGTCGACAGCATAATTTTTGATATTACTAATCCTCCAACATCAGACACAAGCTATTTATAAAATCATGAAAAGTCCTAAATTTTTAAATAAATTTATTATAATCTTGTTCTGTACAGACAATTGCAGCTTATCGACTTAAGAAAGTTTAATGAACAAGACGTAATAATATTAGAATAAATTAAACAATTATTGCAAATTAAATTATTGGTATTCTCGTATAATGACTATTATAGTGCACGAGTATTTTTATTTTTTAATTGAAACCGTATTTTATCATAAATAATTTTCCTTCAACTAGAATATTCACTGAATAACATTTTTGTAATAATAATAATCTAAAATATGTAGACAAAACTTAATTTAATTTTTGTAAAAATAACGATGATAATATTAAATAAATCGGTAAATGTAATTGCTGAAATTTGTTTTCCGGCAGCGATTAAACGCGTGGTAGTAATCTCAGCATATACATATGTATATATATTTTCTGAACAACTAAATTTTAAAGAACAGATGTTAACTTAAACGTTGTATTTGAATCTATATAAGTATACACAGGTATGCAAATAAATTAAAATAATTACCAACAGCAGAAAACAAATTCAGTTTTACAAATGTTGAAATATATACATATAAGTTTCTAAAAAAACATTTATGTGTATCATATTTAAACCGTAGGAGCTCGTAATTTTTTATATATACCTACATGTATTATATAATAATATTTAAGAAATCAACACCTCAATTTGTGTTATAAAATACATTTTTATGCGATTCTCACGATGAATATGAAAAAATCGACGATTTAAACTTGTAATATATAATACTACATATTCAGACTAATATTACGTGACTGGTAAATTTATATAATATTTTTTATTAATTGATATTTTAGGCTAATTATTACTTTAATTGATAATAATTATTGTACTTAGATTATCCTCATTGATTGCCGCAGAATATAAGCTGTTAATATAGTCAGTTTATTTCTGCAGTTTGCCGGCGTGCTGTAGAAGTTGCGTAAATAAATGTTATATATATTTATAACATACAGACATAATATTGTATGTATATAATAATTGAACCAGTTTTCAATACCTGACTATAAGCTGCAGGACACACCCATTTGTATATGGAATGAGGATATTCGATAACCACTCATATGGGTTATCTCAGCTTTCTCCGCCTCGTGCTTCGGAAGTTGACAGAATGCGACCAAATATTGAAAATCTGGTATGGTCACTTCGATATAATATCATATACGATATACCTAGTGTAGACGAATCGATCCGGCGCGTGCAGATTACATCAGACCAAAATGTATAGTTCGGAATTCGGACCTGTGCCTAGGTCATAACACACTGCTCATAAACGTATGACGTATTATATAGGTAGGTATAGCCGGTTTGATATGAAATACTAAACATTGCGTTACATATATTATACCCGAAAACAACTCATAAAATAACTTAAAAAATGTAAATTCCGCCTATTCGTTTATGTTCTGAGCGTGTATATATTACGTACGAAACGATTAGACCAGATCTTTTTCGGCAATTCGAATTATACGCGGTCAAGTCACGATTTTATAGATAATATATCATTACTTATAGTATTCCATATTATTTAAAATTAACTATCACAACAATATTATTTACTACATTTACAAATGCAAAAAAAAAGTTACTTTATTATCCTAGTGAAAACTTTCAGTGACCTCTTGTTTGTTTAACTGTCCCTCGAGGTTTTTTTTTCAAACTAATTTGTTTTTCTTTACCAGATACGAGTTTAACTTACCGGGGATGGATTTCCAATAAAAATATAGTAAAAAATAAAGCCCATTCCAATACCAAATGCTTGTAATATAAAACCTCAAAAGAAACTATTTTAGTATTTGCAGATAAAAAAATGCGCCTTACTGTAGGTACGTACAGTTATGTCAAAGGATTTATAATTTATTATAATGAAATTATTTATCTTTATTTCGTAAACAAATGATCTACACTATGATGTAATTTTTAAAATACATAATGTATATAAATAAAATATACCAAACGCCATAAAAATATTTGTATGAGAGAAACGTAATCTTCGTAAAAAAATAAATAAATAGATACCAAGGTTTTATTACTATAGCAATGATATATGAAATAAGAATTCTCTAAGCAATTTTGTCATATTGAGAGCTCCGTCCCAAATTTAAACTAGTTAAGTCCTTGATAAACTAATGATGTATTCAATGTAGATCTATACTTAATTTACCCCGAGTTCGATTACTCAGTACATTACAGATTAATTATATTTAAGTAGATATATATTATGTACTCATTTCGTTTGATAGGTACTCACAATCGAGGTTTTGTCTTAACAATATCTTCATTGCAACAAGGAAGCTAGGTTATTAGATTGTCATTTTTTTTATGTAGAACATCATTAATTTTTTTTAAATCTATTGTTTTTTGTGTGCATTTTTTTTAAAGGTGATATGAACTCATTGTGTGCTTTCCGAGTACAATATTGCGAATTTGACAGCAAACTACCAAAGACGCTTTTTTTGATTGATGGATCATTTTAAAACTTCATCACACATTACACGAGTAAAAAATATATTGAATTTACAAGTTAATCCAACAAACTATCACAGGTTATAGACTAAATTATTTCATTTACATAATCTTGAATCTTGATGATAGCTAATATTAATAATATTATTTGATAACGAATAACTACTAGATAACCGTTAATACTTATTGTAGACAATTCATAAGCACAACAATAATTGAAATAGGTATAGATTAAAAAATAAATCAATTCAACTTCGTCACATGAAGATTATATGTGGATAACTATTAACTATAGGTGTTAAAAATAATAATACAATCGCTACAGTATCAAATATTTTTTAAACGTTCCACTATGACTTTCTAATGTGTGTAATATTCTTTCGAAATCTAATACCTAATATTCTCAAGCGCCCTTCGTTATCATACCATATTGTTTCATACTTAAATTAAACAAGTGTTTGTTTGATTATCGAAATTCCAATCATATATTACGATGTATATTATAGTATGTAAATTGTTATATTATGTAAATAACACAATAAAAAGATATTTTATAAGAATAATTTAATGAGTGTGTTTGAAATTTGAATACAATATATTATGTATATTTAATGATGTATCAACGAGAAAAAAACTATAAATTTTGTTGTACAAACGTCGCACATTACACAAATAAATATAAAATTTAAAAACCAGACAGAAAGTATACTCCAGCTAGATACTGGATGGTTGGTTCTAGTATTCGTCTCATTTCATTCACCTCAAAAAGTATATTCATTATATTTATAAGCATTTAAATATTCAACCTTTGAAACTTTAAAACAGTTATAGTATTAATTATGGTTCTTAATAAAACGATGTATGTATAGCTAATGTCACATTTTACTAGGATTTCTGAAAAATTGGTGACATACCTGTATCCTGAAGTTAATCTATATACGCTTAGATAAACTACTGGTTAAGTCCTAAAATATTAAAATGTTTAGGCTTTTAAGAATATAGTAACCACTAACCAAAGAAATATAACTAACATTTTTTATACATAAAAAAATTCATTGGTATAGGTACCTACCAATAGTTATAGTACAATATATACAATTTAGATTCTAAAATATAGACAGTAGACCCATTTATATAATTATTTAACCACAATACCTATCATTTAACATAATAGTATTCTTTTTTGAAACGGAATGAAAATAATATTATTCTGAATAAAAATACATTTTAACAAGACTGTAAAAGTTCATAAGAAATTAATTATTAATTTCTATTAAATTATTTCACATTTATTAACAATACAACATGTGTACATAAATAAACATATCTTACAAATAATTACTATTACCATAAAATCTACTTTTATTTTAAATTGAATATATATTGTATAAAGCTTTTCAAATTAATATTAATTATAAATTGTGTGACTATTTAATTATTTATTACATTTAAATAAAGACTATTTGTTGCACCTAAAATATTGTTTAAGTTCAAACTGTAACTTTCCTATTTATTAAATTTAATAATCGTCTTTGTTATCTAGCATAAAAAACAAATACGTTTTATATAACCTAATCAATTATATTATTAGACATAATGTAAAGTATAATTTTGTAAACTTTAATTATTTTTGTTTATGAAACAAAACTTAGGAGTATGACTAAGACCTATAATAATTAATAATTATTGTTAATCGTAAATTAATTCAACTTTAAAGGTTGATATATTATTTCTACTAACAAAATAAATATACCTTATCAGTTTATATCAGTCATCGTATTTAAATTGATTTATTTTAAAAATATAATATCATAATAGTATGATACATATACTTAATTTATGAAAATATAAAATACTATTTTCGAGTCTGTAATGTGTGAACAATCCATTTATTCATATACATCAATTAAATCTGAAAATACTTTAGGAATATTCATGAACGTGGTTTATTTCATCACGAGGTACAGAAATGTCAATTTATTAAATATAATTTTGTTCGCATATTTTATTATTTCCGAATTTGTATTGATTTTATATCACCATAATATTACTTAAACATGATTTTAATAACAATTTCTAACATTCATTAAAAAATCAATAATATCATATTATATTCAATTAAATAAACAATAATATAGATACCATATAATTTATTAAATCAAAAATCAAATGTTAATAAAAAAGTTTTTCCAAGATATTATATTCTACATCATTAAAAATCGGAAAAACTTCCAAACTCCTCAAAAAGGTCTGAAGTATCTATTCTGAGTTGAATAAAATGACTAAAGTATGTGAAAATATAATTGCTTCGAACAAAAATCAAATATTACGCATACAATAATAAATCAGAAAAAAACTATATAGAGCATCTTTAGCGCTACTTCCTGTAATTATTTAAGTGCAATTTAAAGTGAAATCTACAAGTTATATAATAATAATTAATATACATAACATCATGATTTTACCACAAATGAAACACATGAAATAATAATTAATATTTTTTTCTATATGAATGATGCATATACACTGGCGCATGTGATATGCAATAACAAGACACACATGATTAATATATTTCGACAATCGTTCACATACGGCACTTCTCGTTTTTAATTTTTAGTGTAAAACGTATTGATTATTATTGGTATTAACTATTAGAAAATAATAATTAGAAAATTTTTTGTATGGAGGGCCCAGAATCCAGACCAGTCTTACACGTGCCTGTAAATACTATATACATATATTATATATTAATCTAAGTACATATTGTAAAATGTTGTGTTTTAAAACGGATATCCCTATTGTGTTATTTACTAGCAATTAATTTAGTAAGAATTATTTTAACTTTTATACTATAATGAATTGATCAATTGTGTACTTTATCATACGTATGTTTTTGGGCTGGGTAACCTTTTTTTCTAACAAATTTTTGCGAGCCTGATTTCCGTAACGCTTGATTATTTCCATAGAAATGCAAATCAACAATGAAAAAAAAATCAAATTAAATTCCTAACAGACTATAGGTAGTAGCATGCTACTACCTACTAAAGATTTATTTCTACTGGAACCCAAAAACTTATCAATAATTTATCAATTTTCCTAGCAGAGGAATCTAGTAGCATGCTATTTCGTATGATATAATATATTATGAACGATATTTATTTATTTTTAAACTCCTTTTAGTTACATTCATGAGTGCCCGCATGAGATGCCAGGGGGGAAGGCCATCTCATCTATTTTAGTTAATATTAATTGTTTTATTACTTGTAAAAAAAATTGTATGTGCAATATTATCAGAGATTTTTTACTTTGCCCCCCCCCCCTCTTACTGGTTTATATTTCTGCGGGAACTTTTGGTTACATTAAACTACATACACGAATGTACTTATTATTGTATATACGCAACTACTAAGCGGAGAATTTATATACCAGCTAGATACATATGTTATTGTAATAATTGTACTTACTTAATAATACTTAATAGAGTTTCTTAGTAAGTACTTACTAGTTACTAATCTTGTATCTTTGTACTTCATATCAATATTTATTTTAAATCAAAATATGTATTCATATATTGTATGGACCAATTATATTCCAAGGCAAAATATAATCTACAGTAAATAGTTGACCACTTACATTTATAAAAATATTTTATAATAATAAATTCACAACAAAATTAAAAACTTAAACTGAAAATAAATATTTATTGTTGTCATTTAAAATTTGATAATTTATTACTCCGGTTGCTTTCCCTTAAATACATATTATTCACCAATAATTTTCTCGGAGGAAAACAATTTTCTTTCTCTTTCAAACAATACAATTCTGAATAATAATGTAATAATGCAGTGATTTTTTCACATAACATCATATAATTTATTATATTATTGTAATTTAACTTTATTATTATATCAACGTATGTATTGGGCTGAAAATAATATAATGTAATTTCATCACTGTTTTTATCTAAACAGTCGATTTCGCTACTATCTTATAAGATAAAAATGTATATTAATTATTTTTTATTTGATAAAAAATAGTTATTAAAATATACTTGACTACGTATTTTTAATTGAATAATAATAAATTAATAAATAATAATGGTATTTACTATTTTGTAATAATGCATTATACCTTTATGTTATAATATATTTTGTACTATTTATGAACAAAGAAATTCTTTTAAAGGTAAACACTAAAAAAGTTTTAACGTTTTAAAAAATATATTATTTTTATAGTCTTACGAAATACACTAAACATTTTTTATCGTTACCATTTAATAGTATTTTATTATTTAGTGTACATAAAATAAAGTGAAGCTATCCTGCAGAATGTCGGTCCACTACTTAACTCATTTTATATTATTATAACTAATTAACAATTTATTCAAAATTTGATTTTTACAAGTATACATTTACAGCCAAACTGTTCTGCTTCGGAATACAAAATAAAAATGTAAGTTTCATCTAAACAAGTAAAAACTTTATCTACGATAAGTGATAACGATACAAATAGTTAACAGTTTTATATGTTCGAAATTGTTTTGTAATTATTAAGTATTTAATACACACCTACTTCAAATTATCTAAAACTAGTTACTGCTAAACCTTTAACAACAAAAAAATTTCCCTGTTCATTGTATGTTTTTAATAATTATAAATCCAAGCACCATATTGGAACAATCAATCGTATTGGAACATACGACGATATATTATCATGCATAATATTTTGTTGTATTATACCTAGTATAATGTTATGTACAATGAAAACCACAAACCAGACATGCACTTTCATTTTTTCCCCCTAAATTATACATCTGTTCTTAAGTTTTGTTTACATCCATTGTAGACATAAATTCAAGTGCAGGGTTAATGAGTACGAATAATCCAAACACAACGGTTATGAAGTAATACTCTACCACATAATATCTATTTGCATATTTAAAAATAAAAAATAGATGCAAATATTTCTGTGTAAAAATATTTTTAACTTCACTCACATTATAGTTGTTCACTTGATACATACACTTCAATTAAAACTATAAACTGTATACGATTTAATTGAAATAGATCTTGTTGGTTTTGTAGGTATATCTAGATTAAATGTGGTGAATTATTTTTAATAATATTACGAACCATGTATATATTTTTAATTACGATTCAACTATATTTTCTGAAAATTAATATTTATGATGACGACCTTTTAATAAAAACGCTGATAAGAAGATAATTATTGTTTTTTTTTTAAATAATGTTTTATTTCAAAAAAGTATTTTATATAGATAAATCGGATAACAATGTCTAAAAATCTATGTTTTGTATATTAATGATATTGCTTAGCCATTATTTTGAAGTATTGGTTTTTTAAATACTTTATAGATGTATAAGTTGTATCAGCTGTTATATAATATGCAATGAACCTAAATATTTTCAACATTTTATAAAATAAAAATTACATTTAAATCACTTTAACAGCTTAAACAAAATATGATAATTTCAAAGCAAAAACATACGACCCGGTTGTCTGCGTTCAACTTTGCTGTTTGCCTCAAATATTCGGCCAGTTATAACAAATACATAAATACTGCAATTGATATTCTATAGTCGTATTGTTTTTATTAAACCTAGATTTGAAAATTAACGGAGATCAGCAACAATACAATACAACACTGGGCAGTTCAACAATTTTCTGAAACGAACAGAGTGGCCTGTGAACAATATAATATTGTATAATGAATAGTTGTACATTTATTCGGAATTATAAACATAAATCGTCAGCGTTTACCGAAATATTTGTTACCTACTACTATTGGGCAACCGGATGACCGTTTAATGAAACCGAATAATAATTTTCTCACTGTGGTATGGTATATATCTATACAACAGAGGTATAATATAATATTACGATAAAATTATAAAAAACAATATTGTGGTTAACACGCGCAAGAACGGGGTCACGAGGCTGCCATTCTCACTGCTGTGGCCCAACTACTGTTGGTTATAATGTTATGTACGCTCGTTCACCATTCGTAAACATATTCGTCTGAGTGCATAGCATTATATGATTGATATACACACAATATATATATATATATGTGTAGAATATTATTGTAGTTTCTTTTGCCGAATAATAATTGCACACAGCACACGCGACATTGTGTTCGACGGGTCATTGCTCGGGCTGGTACAGGTGGTTGTTAACTATATTGTATTTTCATTTTTTACACAAACACAATATTATACACACACCGTAGGTACCAGGCACCTGTTCTACCTACGACTTACTGGCGCGTTGCAAATAATCAAACACAGTTGTTGCACTTTCGGATCAGGCGAGGCTTGTAATATTATTATTATTGTTGTTTCCAAAAAAATATGATACTTTTTATGCGCCCGATATATTATTATAATATTTTTATTGGCACAAGCCAGAGAGGCTTACTTAACGGCCACACTGGCACTGAAAGTCCATTCTTCATTGATATTTATAACATTGGTAGTAATATTATTATCACGGTTATGCCATATGATTGACGAAGTATTATAGGTACAATATGGTTAATTAACATCGTTGTATTGAGTGGAATTTATTGATTTATATAGGAATACCTATACGGTATAGTATGTTCAATCATAATTCATAAATCATGTAGCTCTAAATTCATGTATATCATAATATTATAGAAAATAACGAATTCTATATTTTATATATTATTGTAAAAGCAAGTTATCTCAATAAAATCGACGTATTCATAATACCTTAAATCATAATATTATGCGCATTTGATAATAATATTTTATGTAATAAATAAATGCTAAATTCGCAAATATCGTAATTCCGTAATGACTACTTTTCAGGAAGAACAAAAAACATCTCATCCAATAAAATCATTGTTTTTGATTCTTGATCTAGACGACATTATTATATATTTCATTTGATACCAGTAATTATTCAATAAATAAATAATATTGTTACGTTATTTATTCATGAATAATATTTATCTTGATTGGACTTGAGTCGGAACTTTGACGACTAATTCATCGAAGAGAAATTGTCTTTTCAAACTGAGAATGAATTTAAAAAATGTGTTTTTTTTTCTAAATTCGCCTTTTCTGAGTTACCTACGATAATTGCGAACCAGTCCAACGATATACAATATATATTTTATCAATTCTGATTTATGTGTAATTTATTTTTAAAAATATTAATTCGATGCATTTGTTTATGAAATAAGATAATGATTTTAAAATATGAAATTACTATAACCATTCCTCTTTTGTTAACTAATTGACCAAATAAATACGTAATCCGATGAAATCTATTAATCAATTTATTTATTTATTTATAACACACTAAACACACAAACAAGTATCTGCTGTTGACTGTTTGTATTTTGTATGCAGTTTTTCTCTGCAGAAATATAATACCAGGTTAAATAATTAAAATATAGTAGCTAATAAGGCTATATATTATTATTACAGTATTTTATTAATATTAATTGTATATTTATCTAACCAGGCGGTGAGCTGCAAAAATGCCAAACACGAGATAATATCGAGGATAAAAATAGTCATAAAAAATAAATAAATATAATACTTATGTTAATCGAATCAAGTCACTGTCCAATGTCCTCACCATTTGCCAGTTTTGTCAAAATGTCATAGCTATATACTTATTAGTTTTTATTCGATGGCGAATACATATTAATGTAATCGACAATTAATGTATTCGATTCCAATGAAGGTCGATCGAAAATCCACGTTACGGAAACGCCGTACTTGAAATCGTTCTGCAGTATACATTATTAAATTTTTAGGTTTGATGGAGTCTGTGTATACATAACAATAATTTACGGTATAATAGTTGCGCCCATTATCATCAGTATCATAATATTATAATAATATGCGCTGCGGACCGGCCTTATAATATTATAGTAAAATGACAAAATACAAGCGTAGAAAAGAAAGTCAACCTTCGTCGACCTTGGTCGTTTTGACTTCACAGCGTCGAGGTCTATTTGACTTACCGGGGCTTCAATTGACAGTAAAATCTGTCGAAACTTGCAATATGCGATTCTCACACGCGGTTACTTCATAGACCGTGCGAATTTTCCATCGCTTTCGCACGCGGACTCGCCGCCCGGCCGAAGTCTATTTAGGAGACCCGCGCCGCACAGGCCATTGTCAATACACCCGGAGCAATGGTCTCGTCCACAACCGTCCTGCAGGTATCTATCTATCGGTCTGTCCGTGAGTATGTATGTCTGCTGTCAGCCTAACCGTCTTTCTATCTTTCTGTTTGTTTGTCTGTCTGTCTGCCTGTCTGTCTGCCTGTACGTCTGTCTGTCTGTTTCTGCTCACCACTGTAACGTTACGTGTCCGCAGGTACTGTGTCTGGCGTGTGTCTTGGCGTCCGGCAAGTCGTCGGGCGCGGAGACCGACGTCAAGCGGCCCGAACCGGTGTCGGTGACTGTCGCCGACGACGACTCTGGTCAACGCGCGACCTCGGCCACTCCGCCGGCCACACAGCCCAAAGACGTGTCCATCCTGAAGCAGATCAACAAGGTGAACGACGATGGTTCGTACACGTTCGGGTACGAAGCGTCGGACGGCAGCTTCAAAGTGGAGACTCGTGACGTGGCGGGCAACGTGAAGGGCATGTTCGGGTTCGTGGACGACGTGGGGCGGCTGAAGCGCGTGTCGTACTCGGCCAGCAACTCGTCCGGTTTCCAAGCGGCCGGCAGCGAGTCTCCGCGGCCGTCACCCGACCCGACAGCCCAGTCCACGGTGCAAACGATCGCAGGTCGGAGAAATAAAAAGGACGACGGCGGCGACGAGTCGGACAGCGGCAGGTCGGCGGCAGTTGGAGTGAAAAAGGTACTGGTGTCTAAGCGACCCGTCGTGGTGGCCGCGGCTCCAGATTTGAAGACGGAGACGGAAAATGACGTGGACGACCGGCGGCGTCGTGGTGGCAACGACCTGCGCAGACAGTTGCCCAGGAACGACGACGGAGACTCGCCCGACGTGTACGGCGTGCACGGCAGGTCCAGCCTCCAGGAGTCGGGACCCGTGTCGCCCGTCGTGTCAGCGCTCATGTCCGAGCTGATGCCAGTCAGATCGTATGGCCGTCCGACGGGACCTCCGGCGCCGCCATCGCCGACGCCGATCGGAAACGACGACGCCGTCAGCACCAGACGGGCAGCGCAAGAGCTGCAAGAAGACGAATACGAAGACGGACAACAGTACGGCGGCCCGACTACGGTTCAATACCGCGGGAGGCGTCCCCCCGCCGCGCTGTACCAGCAGCGAGCCTCGTACCCGACGATGGCCGCGGCGGCAGCGTACCAGCAACAGCGACCGGTCGCTTACCTCGCACCGCTGCCTGAGCGCGGTCCCAGTCTGGTGGCTCTACGGGACGAACTCATGGAGCTCATACTGTCGTTCGTGCAGGCGCGAGTTTCGCAACTCGTGTCCGTCGCCCCTTACCCCGCACCCTCCCCGTACCCGATGCCTTATCAGCAGCCCAACTACTACGTGCCCAGTTACTATCAGGGGCCCCGGATGCCCGGTCCGACGACGGAACAGGCTCAAGAAACGTCGCCGATAGTCACGCAGACGCTCAAGGACGGTCTGATCCGAATGCTGTTGTCCACCAGCCCGCGATACGACCCGGCCAGGATCAGCGAACGTTCGACGACCCGACTGGCATACCGCAGTACCACCACGCAGCCGACGCCCATCAGAAGCGTGCAGATCATCAGTGGCGGCGGTGGCAACGACGACGACGACGACCGAGTGGCGGACAGCAGACCGGTGACAACCGAAACTCCGGACTAGAACTGCTCCGGCCGCTGTTATAATAATTGAACTTGCTGCTATACCCAGTTAAATTGAAAAAAGTACAGTTAGTTATTATATTATTGTTGTTATTATTATTATTATTATTATTATTATTATTATTACTAGGTATTTAGGTATTATTTTTATTACGAGCATTATATTATTACTATTGAATATGTTTTTTTATCAATAAAATCGCTTTAAAGACCGTTTATTGTCTATCCAACAGCGTATGTTAGAAGAGAGCTGTTCTATCATGATATTATAACAAACTATTGTTTCAATAAACACTTAAATGCCGCCCTGTTACAGTTACCTAAGCAATAATGTGTATAATACCATTTTTAAGTTAATTTATTTTCTATCAATATGCTGGCGAGACATGTTGTTTGCCATTTAGATATGAAATTTAAGTTTTTTCATTTTTGCGGTCGATGTATTGTTAACAGAAGTTTAAAACGGTAAGTTAAATTTTAAAATGTCAACATTTATTAGAGAAGTGAATAATTTAAGCACACAAAAATTTCGTGATTAAAATCCATAAGTAGGTACAAATTTTAGCTTTAAAGTGTACTGGATATACAAAATAAATAAATAATATGCCTTTATAGCACTCCTGGTGGACAACGCACTGAATTAAGTGCCGTAAAATAATATTACTGCTCACTCTTCTACACCGAGTGACTACACTTACAGTTACAGTCACAGTTTTTATGTTCATCATGATCGAGATTCGAGACAAAGCTTTTCTTAACTATGATCATCACGTTTCAATATGAACCAACCATGGCGTGGCCTTCTGTGCGAAAGTTTCTTGATCAGCTTAGCATTGAAACCATTTTCAAAAACTGTCCTTAAATTCATCAAAACCAAATTGCCGTTTAAATTGATTATTAACCAGTAAATTTGTCCAAGGATGCTCCTTTCAAAAACAAAAAGTTTTTCTCCTTTCTCTTTAACATGATAATATTTCATACAGATATACCATTAATATTATTTATTATTATTGATGAAAAATCATTACGAGAGCAAACATTTTTTTTTGCTTCTCATAATATCATAATTGAAGTGTTTAAATATTTTGACCTTACGACGTGCTATAAAATATGCACTTCAATAATTCACATAAACGTTTGACCAGACAACCAAATTATATTAAATAAATGTATGTTACAACTTACAATAGGTATTTGAATACTATAATAGATATTATTAGGATTACTTAAGTACCTAATATGTACTACCTATTTAAAACTGTATTTTAATTATGATCTTATAAATTCAATATGTTATTCAATTCAAATGTATCAGCATCATACAATATACATCATATATTTTCAATATATTTTTATTGTTGGACCCCTTTAACTTAACTTTTAAGCCAAGCGAAGCATCTAGCCCAATGGTCATCACAATTTGGGAATCAAATCACTAAGCAAGAACAAAAAATATATTGTAGTATAATATATATCGTAACATAGTATATACAAAGTTATTATCAAACATATGGTTAATATATAATATATTATCATATTGACTGTAGTTATTGTATACTATAGTAAAACAAGGTTAAACTTACTTGACAATTTTCACCATTTGTTTTTTTGTTATTAAAATTACCTTTTTAAGAAATTTACTAATTTTTGTTTAATTTTTTTTTCAACATCAAATACATATAAATTATAATTAATTTCTTTGAAATATAGGCATGATGAGTGGATTGAGTATGCTTTTAAAGTTTGTTTTAATGTATTTGACCATTGTTTACGAGTTTTTTTCGATAATATAGGTACTTGTCATGTAAAAATGAGAAGTGACACAATATCATAATCATTACATTGGGAAGTTTAATAATACAGAATACTCAATTAAGATATGATGTTAAGATGTTAAACAATATTATTAAAAACTATATTTTATTTTAAAAATATTCTGTCAATAGTTAGTACATTAAGATATTTTGAAAAATCAAAACTCAAGTTAAAGTTTTTTATTTCTTTATGCACTTGCCTTATAAATATTATTGTATAAAATAAAATAAAAATAAAAATATTGGACAAAATGATTGGATTTTTCACTTTTCCTAGAAACCGAATCACCGAAGTTACACTTAACTACTAACCCCCCTCCCAAATATATTAGTTGTTATTCATTAGATTACAATAAAAATTGTATACTCACACCACTTCTCGATTCAAGATGTAACCTACAATAATATGATCATACTAAAGATGCATTGGAAATGTATGGTAAATTACCATATTTTACTGATATAGTAAACAATATAAATAATTGTGGTCCTAAGTGGTTAATGAGTATATTATAGAATAATCTCTATCACAGAGGGTATAGTAATCGTTACTGGCCATTAAACTCAATGAATGACGCATAGACGGGAGAAATGTGGTTTGTTATTATACTATAAATTAGGTAACTACTATACTCGTATTAAGACACAACCTCGAGAATCGTTTTATTGGACATCGTTATACTCGTGCAGTAATGTTCAAACATATATATAAATATATATTGGTGTCTATTTACTATCTAATATAGTTAGCCAAGATGTATCGTGATAAGTATGAGTAGTTCACGGAAGAAACAAAAAATCACAACTTCATAATATTTTCAAAATACCATCATTATAGACTTACGTATTAGTATACTGGTGATTCTTTTATCACTGAACACTCATTATAATATTATATCAAAAAAAATTTAAACATTTTGAAAAATAAACATATTTTTTTCCTTAAAATTGTTTAGATTTTTACTTTTTTAATGACAATATACAATTATAATTTATGTATAAAAATAAAATAAAAATGGGATATTGGTTTTTAAAGACTAGAAGCCATGTAAAAATTTTTTTTTTTCAAAAACATATATACTTTTTAAAATATTGAGTATTTAATTAGGTATTAAAGAATTGCACTGTTTAATAATATTATACACATATTTAGATGCCATATGAAACTTTAGTTTTTTTACTGTCCTAAAATTACCTAAGTGTTTTCTATGCACAGAAAAAGTACACTTCGTGTTAGACCAATAGCTAATTAGTTGAATAGTATATTATCATACATTCTAATGCTGTGGCGTATATAAATTATATAGGGCCATTACGTTTATGTAATGTTTGTTGTTCATATTATGTTTATAGTTATGGTATTGTCAACTGCAGCGTAAGTTATTCTTAGACCTTAGCTTAGTATTAGCATATCCGGTATTCTATTAATTTTATTTGCGACTATTCATACAATACCAGTGTTTAGGTTGGGTCGTTAAGTAAATGTTTAAATGTATTGTCCACATCATACATGTGACATATCATACTCACAAGTTACAGAATTGCTACGTTAAACAGTTTTGATTTACTTAATTTGTACTTATAATTGACGTATTTATGATCAGATAAAATTATTATTACAAAATTACAAAATTCTTATTTAATCTCTACGCCATGATACATAGAGATGATAGATATTGAATTATAATAATGTATTAACCATTTTTAATGTCAAAACTTTCGTTTTCCCTATAATTATTAGGTATAGTTGAAATGGTGATTGTTGGAGTCATTTAAAAATCTCATTACTTAGATAATATAAAACTGAATATGTAACAAATAATTTGGCATATATACTAAAAAAGAAAATAGTTCATCGCACTGAATCTGGTAATACATATCATAACTTATAAGTACCTATATAATTATTATATTTAATATTTTTTAAAAGTATTAGAAAAAACAATTAATAAGCTATGATGTGTTTCGTGCACCGTTTACTATACTGTATAATGTATTAATGTATAGTATTTTTTCAAACTTTAATGCTCAAAAATATATTTAAAAATAACACTTTGAGTAAATTATAAATTTAAAAATATATTAAAATTAAGATGTATAATATTACGTCATCAATCAATGGTAAAAATATTTTAAAAATTGTGAGATTTGATATTTACTGACTAATTTGGAAAATCCATGTTTTCAACAATTCAATCTTCAGTTTGGTTATTAATATGGTTGCCACAAATTAATAGATTTCAGTCGTGGTTCCACTCTCAAAATTGATGAAGTAAGTGAGCAGAAATTCGTTTTTAATAGTCTGATGATATTTATAATTGTTGCTTCACACTATCATACAATATATTCTTCTCTTTAATACTCACTCACACATTATATGGAAGCGCAAATTTGTTGAGTCTTTGAAGCTAACATAATATATTAATGTAATATTTGATTTAAGGAATTGATGTCTTACAATAATGCACTCACCCGGACCCGGCCACTAACCCATTACTGACATGAGGCAATTGTTTCAAGTAATCCTGCCACTAATACGTTAAATACATATATAGATGCATACACACATACATACATATATACATACATAAATAAGCATTTATACATTGGTATTTATAAATAAGTATTGAAAATTATGAAAATTATAGTAAAATTATAACTTTACTGGGTCATTTCCTCTAAGAAATTTTTCCTTACTCATTATTACAACATAGATTTTATAAAATCAAAATTTAAATTTACTATACATTATAATTTATTGTTATGGATAGACTTATTATTGACTATATAAATATACAAAATATAAATCATCTGATTTTATAAATAAGTGAGATAATAAATTAGCCGTCCAAATATGTTTCTGAGCAATTTTTAAAGTAAAAATATTTCGATACTTATCATACAATATGAACTTTTTAAGTATTTTAACTAATTATACAAACTGCATAATCAAAATAAATACACCAAAAATTAAATTTCCTTGTTATTGACTTATTGTTTCAGTCATACTAGGTACAGAGATAAATAATATTCAGACGCATTTAAATGTGTATTGAATTTCCTTGTTGAAAGTAGATACCTACGTATAATCGACCTTCGCGGACTTTGAGTTAAAATAATTATAATAAAAACAACTTCTTATCAAAAACCTAATTCTATTTTTTTCTATGATACTGGTTTAAACAATATATATAATACATCAGTCAATATAAGTTATAACTAACTGTTATTATTATTATTTTTATCAAAAACCAGGTGCAGATCGCATAAAGTTTTCACAAATATTATTTGCATTACATAAATTACTTACCTACCAGTATTGTAATTTATCATAAAAATGTAAAATCTTAAGAACGGTAATAATAAATCGTTATTAGTTTTAAAAAATGTCTTATTAACATAGTGTATCTATTTAGTAAGTACTTATACAAGTATATAAATATTTACCATTATACCTTCAATATTCCAACTAACCGCGATACATATCCCCACTAAAATTGCACATTGGATTATGTTTTGTAAAACGCGTAGAAAAACCGCTCAGTCGCCGATCTCGTCGACGTTCAACTGCATACGTGCAAGTACGAGCTAATCCTACAGTGGCTTAAAAATAAATCGTCGTGTTTAAAACAACGTGAATACCTTAGCGATGGACAAGAAACAATCAAAAAAGCTTCACATACCTTATCCAACAGGTGCGAATTTTTTATTTTTATTTATGTTTTATTTATAATAATATAGTGATTACCATCTGTTGGAAAATTATTTCAAATGAGCTATGTTTCACCAATCAATAGAATACTAATTATTACTATACCACCCACAGAAACGCATTATGTTCATTAAAAATTCGACAGTTAAGTTATGATAAAAATGGTCACTGAGGGTTCACACCATTATAAGTGTTGGATACTCACAGAGTACCTAATACAATAAAATATTTTGTCAAGAAATCGTCATAAAACGAACGTTCAAATTTCTAATGGTCAAAATTGTAGACTTATGGTTAATCTACATAAGTTATGTTAATTCACATTCATTAATCAAACGATAAACACTGACCTGTAACTTAGAGTTATAATAAAGTAAACATATTATAGTAAACATATTTATTGTACCTTGGCTACAATTGCTATTAGAACTTTGAATAACTTTATCTTAAAAAAATGTATTAATTTAACTCGAATTTTTTCTAAAAGTTTGTCAAAACTTGTGAATCAACTGGTTTGAATTAGCCTTTAACGTTAAGTAGTTATTTACTAATTAGTAATAACTATGTAATTAAAAAATTTAACAATCAACAGTCGCAACGTAAATTTTATTTTTCAATAACAGTACCCTAATTAAAAACCTTTTTTTGGATTTATAGTCAAATATTATATCTATGCCCATATTAAGAGGACGCTACCCATGCATTTGTTGTCTCGGTATTACAAACGTAGGTACGATACAGCACACTGTGGTTCACTAATTTCAATAGTTGCTATTAGTTTTAATATTAGAAAAATTGACCTTAACGAACTTTTAGGTAAGAACATTATATGTGCTTAAGCATCGGCTTTTATTCGACATTTTAATTTTCAAGCGAGACATGGGTATTTTTAATTTTCGAAATTTCACATACCCATGTCTTGCTTGAAAATCAAAAAACTACCTAATATTAAACACAAATAATGCTGTTACTTAAAAATTTGGTAATAAGTCAATTTACTGTAATATTAAAACTAACAGCACACTATTGAAACTAGTGAACAAAAAATTGCTATTCCGTATAACCTTGTACGTTTGTAAGACGAAGACAACAAACGCATCGATAGCATCCTCTTAATACAATTAATAAATAATAATATATACCTATTACACATTTACTAAATATATAAATGATTTATTTTTCCAAAAAATTAAATCATAGATGTCAAAGTAGAGTGAGAAAGAATCATAGAGAAGGCGAGGTGGTGCAAAATTAATAAATGTGACCTGGAAATATGTAGTATCAATGGTATTACTTAGCTAGTGGAATAAATAAAACATCCAACAAATGCAGTACACTATAAGTAAGATACTATAAGTATGCAAGTAGATTTTATAGAAAGAAAATAGTACGAAAATAGTTTTGCAGAAGATGGTTATCTTAACAACTATAAAATACTGTCTAAGTTAACTCATCAAATACATGATTCAACCATATTTCTTCTTACATTTTTAAGTGTATGTACTTAATTGTTATAAGTACATACAGCAATTATAATATCTTGTTTTAGTTTATTTATCAAACTCCTCCTTCTCTTGTGGTTATTTTAAAAACACCTAATGTCCTAATACTATTGCAAGCATCATACATAAGGCACTTCCACTATTTTCATTATTTTAAATTGGCATTTTTTATTCATTCCAAAAATGACCTCAAATATCTCACTAAATTCAATATTAGTATGATTTAAATCTTAGTTTATGTTATGGTGATATAAACTCAAACCGAAATTTCAGAGTACTTTTTTATTTCCGTGTTCATATTTTCCGCACTGTTGAACGTATGTCAAACATAAACACTATTACAATGAGTAGGTATATAATACTATATAATCCGTTGTGTTATAATATGTTTACATATTTCATATTTTTCCACTGGACAGTTAACACAAAAAAATTTAACTCTTTGTTTTTTATGTAGATACAATTAATATTTTGTTATTTATCTATATATACGCATAGAGTTCCTAAGCTAATTGTAGTTGAGCGTCTGGAATATTTGATCATCACAATTCACAAGCATTGTTTTATCAAAAAACTCTCATCATTTTACAAATCAAAATTTGAGCTTAAAAATGGAATTTCTATGTGAACTAGAATTTAAAATAATAAGTATTATAATACAGCCCGATTAACGAAAATATTAAACCCGTCAGTAGTAATAGTGTAAGAGTTGTTTTTCCTTTTTTACTAACAACATCATATTATATCCTATTATAATAATAAGACAATAATAACTATAATGTTGTGCATCTATTATAAACGTATTAATTTCAAACAATTAATAGCTTTCAGATGATGCACGCACTGGTAACTTCTTAAGTATCTAAATTCTTATTTAAAGCAAAAATAGCTTACTGATCGCGTTCCTTACCATAGGTAACCAAGGTCAATAGCAATAAACACGAATACACAATATAATAATATCTGGTTTGGCGAGTTTTTATTCTTCCGTCAAACATTATGGTCGATTTACATAAAAAAATTACGTATCTTACAACACAAACCAATCTAAATATGCATTGCTAATTACATTAATATTCTACGAATAATATTTCTTTCTATTTTTTCCCCAACAATAATAAAAAAAAATTATCATTAAATGCATAACATTATAGTTTTCAAAATAGATTCAGAAATAGATTAATTGCTTAGTTTTTTATAAACCGTATTCATTTTTTACGCTTTTTTGTCAGTAATAATGTAATATTCTTAATTAATTTTCATGTTTGGTAAGTAATTTTTAAAAGTAAGATATCGGCATAGTATAATTCTTTACATTTGAGGATAGTTTTGGTAAGGAGGTTTCTATAAGTGGTAAATTATTTTTTTAAATTTAGTTAAATGGTTGCGCTTTTATTTGTTTATAGATGCATTTTTTGTAAGTAATTTTAATAATTGAAAGTACAATACCACTGGTTACCGTACCAAATATTTAAGTTTCTGATACTTGTTTGATATTTTCATATTGGTAAATCAAACTCATAAATTTCTTCATTTATATTTTTGTTTAAAATATCAAGTGCTACTTCTACATCTCAACGTTTAGTAATGCACACTAATTTTTAAAAGATTTAATTTATTAAAATTATCAAAATTATATTTACGATTTCGGGTATTTATCTATCTTATACTCTTATTTCTCTCTCTCTCTCTCTCTCTCTCTCTTATTATCCCTCTCAAAATATTTTCACTATTTTTGATATTTATATTTGTATTATATCTCAGCAAAACTTTAAAGCTTCTGTATAGTTTTCAGGAATTAATTGACCGGGCTATATTTTTGTTCATTGTAATATCTAAATATAGTTATTGAGAATTTAAAATGTTAATATTTATATCAGTACCTACTTATACACTTATAAAAGATAAAGCTATAAGATTGTTTTGAATACTAAGTAAGTCAAATCCATACACATTTGAGCATTAAATCGCTCAGAGCCCAAGGAGTGTTGATTTTACTACATTATGTAATTAACAGCAACCAATTTTTATAATTTGTAACATATCTTCAGGTACAACGACCTATTTATTATAGTCTAAATACCTAATAGTTTTTGTTCAAATTAACTTCATAAAAAGTATAGTTACAACTACATCACTTTATTATGTTAACTCAAATATTTTAAGGAGTTAAAATAACTACTGATTTGGTTGTTAAAATGTATTAAAAAATAATACTTAATAATTACTTATGAATGATAAATATTATGAGGTTCAATTGTTATATTATATTAACTTTGAGATAACTTACGATGTTCTAGGTCCACACGCAACAGGTTGTATGGAATTAATGACAGAATATTCCAAAGAAGGATGTTTTGCGAGGATATTTTATCCGACTAATATTCCATCTGATCAATTGGATGTAAGTAAAATTATCAGTATTTATAAATACCATATTACTATAGCATATATCAAATAAACATTAAACCTATATAACAATAATACCATTAGGTATTTAATAAATGGAACAATATTTTTTATTCACTTTTACTGCAAACTAAATTATAAAATCCAAACAAAATTATTGACTTACATATGAGGGCTATTGTTCAACCAAATTAAATCGTCTACAATAATAGTACAAACCGTGTCAAAGTTCAGAGGTACCTCGGTCATCTTTAGGTATACGAGTACTATAAACAGTATATTATAAACTATAAAATGAATAATATGCCAGTCTACAAATCATATTCCTAATTTCGTGCAATAAATTATATTTTATATTGTGTTGGATCAGACTTGGCGTTTTGTCGGCTGCTTAGTTCCAAATACCTGGTATCCATTTAATATACAAGATTAAAAAGCACTTTATTTTGAATTAAATATTTTAATATATTGTAAGCAACTATTATTTGATATCAACGAAATATACCTATCTAATCTAATCATTCAAATCAAACCAGCCAATATAAAATATAATATAAATGTATTTAAGTTCACTGTTGGTTTATTTAATTACCTGCCTACCTAAATATTATTCAAACGTGTTCAATTGAACTATTCAACTACCTACTAAGCACAATTATTAATATAATTCTTAATTAATTGATAAACTTTATCTTATTAGATAAGCAACAGATATCAACTTAACGTTATCATTTAATGTGATAATATTTTCATTACTATGAAGGAATAATGTATAGATGAATTACACACCGGTAACTTAATCTATTAACATAGTTTTAATTTAAACTAAAATGTATATTTTTGTTATTGTCGAATCTCTTAATTTTTGACGTTCCAATATTGGTAATATAATATTCGACTGTAGATTTAACGGTCTGATAGTACCAAATTTTGGGTATTAATTTCTGTGACTTTGTTGTTATAAACGTATACCATATATTATAAAGGCACAATATATATACCTAAGTCATAAAGTGATATGACAAAATAATCATGTGGTTTCTATACCAGTTGCGCAATGAATAAAAATTCATTACGTTTCATGCAATCAATTCTGTGATCTGTGGGTTCTAGACTAAAATTATAAATTATTCATAATTGTAAATAATATTTCAAATTTATAAACCTATTATCAAACTAAATTAATTCTATACACTATATACCCAATTAAAATATACTGTATGCATACGAGAACTTGTTTGTTTGATTTTCGTATTTTAAAACACTTTGTAAACATTTTAAATGTTATTTTTTTTGTATACCACTATTTAAATAACAAAAACCACTAAGTTTACCTACATTAGTTGTATAACTAAAACATTGTGTTAAGGAGAATGCCCACGTAATGTGTTGTCTGTTTCTTGCAAACGTACAACATAGGGAATTTGCATTAAACGGAATCCATTTTTTTTATCTTTTTTAGTCTCTATTTAAAGGTAACAATACATTATTTGTGAACCTACTTCCGTCAGTTTTTTTAAAATATTTTAATTTAAATTCAATTTAAAAATATTTTTAGCATCTTACATACCTCTTTATAACTCGCTTTATAATTAAAATATAAAATAAAACAATGAGCATAGAATACAGATAATATTCTTACCTTTAAATTTGATAGTTAATCAATTCACACTAATACTAAAAATAAAATGCAGTGAAATGTAGTCTTCCGAACTTAAATTTTGACATGTTATGTCATGATAAGACAGAGTAAACACACGAGGTTACGACATCCTCTTAACTAAAATAATATTATGTATTAATCATACTGCATTAATCAAAATTTAGAGTTATATGCATACTATCATATTATTAATTACAGAAATACTCGGATAAATGGGTTCCATGGATGCCAAATGAAATGTATTTGAAAGCATTTGCCAGTTCTCTTGGGGTACCTTATTTCATTTTCAAATATTTTCCACCGATCATCGGCCAAGGTAATGATTAAATTTAAAATGCCATAAATATAGTTGTATTAATGAATAATGAGTGATGACATTGAAGTTCACAAATGTTAAGTTATAATAATTATAATAACTTTATAGAAATATCAAATTACGTATATGTTTTTAATTTTTTTAATCGTTAGTAATTATTTTTTGACAAACTATTCTGTATGTACAATAAGTCAATTTCATATCTACTACTAAAATGAAAATCAAATGCTGGGTATATTACTACCTACGTATAATAGGTAGGTATGGTTTAGGAGTCGGCTAGGATTACATAGTAGAGTATAGGTAAGATTGTAAGAAGTCGGGTAGACCTATTATGGGTCCTATATATATTTATCATATAATGATAATATATACCAATCTATTATACTATTATTAATTATAGATATTAATATGTTTGATATTGTTTTATTCTTACTATGTAATTGTCAAGCTATCATAGTTTATACTAGTGGCTTTTATAATAAAAAAAAANNGGGGGGGGGGGGGGGTTTTTTAATAAAAAAAAAAAAAAAAAAAAAATATGTTTGATGTTATGTAATCATAAAATGTAGAATACAAAAGAGACCTAAGTAGAATACGAGAGAGAACAATGTATATTTGCGAGATTATGTGAAATTCAAAAACTACGTTATTAATAAGTAGCGCGTATACATTACTATTTGAAGATGTAGTACCTGTCAGGTTTTTATGTACCAACTGTACGAGAGCTAATAATATCCCTAAAAATTTCACTGCTAATTTGTTTCATACCTATACAAGTCACAAATTGCAATCGAATATGATTTTAATTATATACCTATGCGTTACCCATGTGTGTACCTAATATATTTGTCAAGGTATAGGTATCTAAGTATCATCGCGTAATATATGCGTGTATTATAATATGTAACGTGGTAACGACTACTGACTAATGACACGTGTAATACGCAATG
>PVMI01031595.1:0-22576 GCA_008528875.1 Aulacorthum solani
TGACGAAAACAAAATTTGTAAACGTTAACGAGTGTGCTAGTATATTGCGAGAGCAGATAAACATTGCCTCGCTTCACTGAATGTGTACTGTTGTAGGTAATAATTATAAATGTAATACGGAATATTATCGGTATTCGATATTACATGATCTTAGAAATCCAAACTCTAATAAGTTGGATCTTGCCTACGATTTATAATAATAAACATAGTTTAGTAGTTTCATTGATTTATAATCAATCAAGCAAAAATTGATTATCAAGTTCTAGCTTTTCTAAGTACGCAAAATAAGTCCAAATGCGCTTTAGATTAAACCCTATAAATATATTGTATGCTTAGTTGTTCAGTTTAATTCAAACAAACTCAGATTTAGAATACATGTTGATAAGTTATGATAATGAAGTCTCCTTAAGAAGAAAATATGTAGAGTGACATAAATTGTTTTTTTTCACCTACTCAATTGCCATAGTGGTAAAGTTTTTATTACTCAGAATAAATTTCTATGTTATATTCCCTAGTGAATCATATTTGTCATCTCGTTTTATAAGTTTTTTATGATTTTGAAAATTATATAATAAAAATATAATAAAAACATTGTTCTGCTCAACTGTTCAAGTGTCAGACCCTAGGGAATATTTCAATGGATCAATATATTGGACCACTTTTTTTTTCTTACTGATTTTGTTGTACATAAAATGTATTTAATTATTGTAATAAAAATATATATGGTTTGGCCAGAAATTTAAATACTTAATATGGTTTACTACGAATATTTCAACATAATATTGATTATGGGAAAACTACATTTTACAGAATAATTTTGGATTAAATATTTTCACACTATTTAGGTATCAACAATGTAACATATGTAACAGGACAATAGTCTTGCCATTTTTTAATGTCAACATATACATATTTGTAATGTTACTTTATCTTCTTAAATTAAAACAGTGTTAGTATATTTTTAACAATTAAATATATTAAATACATTTTTTGATATTATACAGATGAAGTTGTAATGTACCTATCTTGTGTAAACATTTAGAATCTTATGTGGGTATGTCTGAGACTTGGTTTATTTTGCTCATGAGTCGTGATGTCATTTTAGTGTATGTCATTGTCATAAAATGTTTGTTGTAAATTCAAAATATTCATGTATATTAAAATATTTAATTGGGTTTTATAAATTACATTAATAAAACTAAAATAAATATTATGTAATATAAATCCATCTACATGTGCTACTGTATTTAACTGAAATATAATAAAGTTAATATATTTTAATAAATTTATCAATTACATAATTTAGAGCAATGATTATATATTATATGTTATATTTCAGCTTTCAACATGACTAATGTTTCAAATTTATAAATGAAATATATTTAATAATAAAACAGTTAATTTACTAATACAGTGATATTATATAATAATAATAATTGTATTCATACTATAGTTAACTACACTTTCGTTAAATATTTATTTTATTCTGTTTAGATATTGACCGAGCGTATTAGTCAACAAATACTTTATACTAGACATCCAGAACCTGATAGTAATTGTAGATTAGAAAATCCTAGTAAGTGTTTTTTTTTCAAATATCTAGGTTTAATTCTTAATAATAATTTTATTTTTATTTGCTAGAAATATAAAAAAAGTATGAAATGTATAATATTTTTATGATTTCTAGTGATTCTGAAAGTAGTAGCTACTCTAATTCGCCAAGCAAAACCATCTGAGCAATTATTAGAAGTAAAGAAACTGTTTTTATCTGACATGACAATACTTTGTAGTAACAATCGTGAGAATAGAAGAACAGTATTGCAAATGTCTGTTTGGCAAGTGAGTTACTAAATTCAGAAATATTTTAATTAAATTTTGTTAAATAAATTTCTTATTTATACTAGGAATGGCTGATAGCAATGGCGTATATTCATCCAAGAACGTGTGAAGAGCAAAAAGTGTCCGACATGGTCTATAACTTATTCACTATGTTACTTCATCATGCTATCAAACATGAGTATGGTGGTTGGAGGGTGTGGGTTGACACTTTGGCAATTGTACATTCAAAGGTAATTTTGATATTAGATGGTTTTTTGTAATTTTATCAAAACCTTCAATTAAAATATAATATTATAACTACAGGTATCCTTTGAAGAGTTTAAACTTCAGTTTGCCTTAATGTATGAACACTATGAGCGCCAACGTAGTGATAATATTACAGACCCACGTCTACGTCAGCAACGCCCAATCAGTACCATATCTGGTTGGGAAAACCAACCTCCAGCACCACCCATAAATCATTCTCCATCTGAAACTCCAGTATGTTTATTTATTAATTCAATATTAATTTATTATGATTATACAATTATAATAACTATAATATTCTTTTTAATTATTTCAGGAATCTACTATTAGTACACCTGTAAAAGATGTTCCAGCACTTAAAAAATGTGATGAAAGAGACGAACAAGAGTTGCCGAAACATTTTGAAACTACATTAAGTGAGAGTGAAATTGAAAATCAAGAATTATTGATTTTAAGTGAAACCACAAAACTAGAAACTTCTACAGATATTAAAATAGAAAAAAACACCTTAAAAACCCAAACTCAGAGTAATGAATTAAGCTCTACAATAGAAATTGTAAAATCAAGTGAAGAAATATCAAAAGAAATTGAAAATAAACTTGAAGATGTTTCTAAAGAAATTGAAAATAAACATTTAGAATCACCTAATGAAATAACAATTGATGAATTATTACCAACTATGACAGAGAACAAACAAGATGTATTAGATTTGAACGAGAAAGATGAAAATGATATTGAACAATTTGATGTTATTCCATCAAATGTGGTTGAAAATGTCAAAACAAATTTAAATATTTCAGAAGAAATTAAAGTATTAGATGCTGCTGTCAAAAACAGTATTCAGCTAGACAATTCAACAACCGAAAAATATTTGCAAGTAAATGGTGATATTTTACCTGTTGACCATGAAAGTACTGAACATAATTTCAATGAAATTATTGAAAACCAAATAGTATCTAATGGTAAAGACTTAGTATCTAAAGATATCGAAATACATAATGGTCTTAACACTCTACTAAGTGAAGATCTCAAAGATAATGTAATTACTGAAAAAGAAAATATCGAAATTGCAATAGTGATTGATTCAGGATCTAATGAAAACGTGGAAGAAAAAATGAAAGGCAATGTTCTAAATCAAGACAGTTTTAGTAATAGTAGTGATAGTGAAACAATCATAAATTCAGAATGTTTACAGCATGAAATTAATGAAAATGGTGTAGAAAATAATATTGAGCAAAATGTTAATGCTCAACCAATATCTGTGATAACAGTTCAGACATTTGAGACTGTTGATAGTGATTGTTCAGAAGCATATTTAACACCAAATGAACTTAATGATACACCAAAAAAAAAATTAGAAAAAATCAATTTGAATGCAAATGATCATACCAGTATTGTTAATGATGATGTTATGTCTCAATTGAATCCGTCCATAGACTCCAATAATGAAGTGGAAATTCCGTCCAAAAACACATCAGAAGCAATGATAGAACAACAAATAAAAGAGGGGGATATTGAAAATGTAGAAGAATATGATACTAATGTTGAAGAAAATATTAATATAATAGAAGAAAATGTTAATAATATAGCAGAAAATGTTAATAAAGTAGAAGAAAAAGTTAATAATGAAGAAGAAAATGTTGTTAATACAAATGAAACTATCATGGATGACAATGTAGATAACATATTAGAACATACCAATGTTGTAGGAAAAAATGAAGTTGACATAGAAAATGACAAAATTATTGACAACTGTAATGGACCTGAAAATGAGTATAAAGAAGATGTGAACAACAAAACAGGTATAATTTATAATAATTGTTCACAAATAGTATTTAGTATTTAAAAAATAGTGTGGGTCACTCTGCTACTTGGTGTTCACCCGGAAGTTCCAATACAAAAAAGCAATCATTCTGAATATCTTAATGTCAAAACATAAACTTATTATTTTTTATTATTTTGCTTGTGATTATTATTATATTAGGTATACTGTTATAGTTTTTTGTATTGATTTCAAAAAACAATTATTATATCAACCTAATATTAGATTTGATGTATGAAATATAGTTATGATGTATAGGAATCTATGTGATGTAATGCAACAACTTTTAACTAGAATTTTTATTGTTTTTGCTTAACTTATTATTAGTTTATTCAAACTAAATATTCTAAAAAGAATTACCTAACTTAATAGTTCTCTATTCTCCAATTCGCATACACAAAGTCTACACATTTATATTAACTTCAGCTTATTTTAAATATGAAAATTATTTATCATAATATTATAGTTTTATAAAATTGATGACGATAATTTTTTAAATTTTAAATAATTTGTTTGATTTTTTTAAAGTTTTTTTTAACATTTTTCTTTTTAAAGAATCTTAGGTTATTAATTTCTAGCCATAGTTATGATAGGTATTTGTACCTTAAAAACAAACATGACGATAGAGTTATTGGATCAAATAATAATATAAATTTGTTATTAGTACATTAAAATTCTAATAGTTAAGTATTTTTAAATTTTAGAAAAAGGAGAAACTAAATCTATACCAATGACTGACAGTGTTACAGACATCATTATGGAAAACAAAATTCTAGAAACATCAGGTAATAATATAAATTAATTATAATAACTATGTCTCAGACTTCAATGCTCTAAAAACTATATAAAAAATAACAAAAAAATATGAATTTTATAAAATAAATGCAATTATAATGTAACACCAACTGACCAATTATTTGTTACTGGTTTAAGTACCAAACACATAACAGCCATTGATCACAGTGTAGATTAATAAAGATCTTATCGACGTACCAAAATAGTCACTAATCTTGACTTTCAAATTATGCATTTTGCATTCAAATCTTTGTCTTAATATTAACCTAAATATAATTTAATACATGTGTAGTCTACTATAAGCACCTATATTACATTATTTTAATTTTAGAATCTAATTCAGTAAATGGAGTTGAAGACAAAAAAAGTAAAAAGACTGAGAAAAAACCAATTGCTCCAAACATAGATACAAGACCAATGTTTAATCCAGGTCCATCCAGACCTCCTTTTAGAATTCCAGAATTTAAATGGTCTTACATTCATCAAAGATTACTATCAGATGTACTCTATTCACTTGAATCAAACATTCAAGTCTGGAGAGGGTAACAAATTATTATATTGAAACACAGCTTGAATAAATAATTGATTTCTTGTATTTATAGTCATTCTACTAAATCTGTTTTGGACTTTGTTAATGGAGCCGAAAACGCAATTTTTGTGGTCAATACTGTACATTTAATCTCACAGTTATCAGACAACTTGATCATAGCTTGTGGTGGACTACTACCATTGCTTGCATCCGCCACATCACCTAATGTAAGAGAATTATTACCGATTGTCTCATTGTCTAGGATTTTGTTAATTTGATGACAATTTCAGAGTGAGTTAGATATTATGGAACCTACTCAAGGAATGACAGTTGAAGTGGCTGCGTCCCTACTACAAAGATTAGTCAACATGGCCGATGTGTTGGTATTTGCTAGTTCTCTGAATTTCTCTGAATTAGAGACTGAAAAGAACATGTCAAGTGGTGGAATATTACGACAATGTTTGCGATTAGTATGCACAAATGCTGTGCGTAATTGTTTAGAATGCAAAGAACGTAGTCGTCTGTTGGTCTTACCTTCACAACCAAATAACCCTAAACAGTTACATTTGCAATCACTTATCCGAGCTGGACAATCATCACCTAAGGTAACTATTATTTTAGTAAAATTACCAGGGTTTGAATATGTTAATGTTTCAGAGCTTAATCGATGGTTCCACAAATCCTATACGTGATCCAGAAAAACTATTACAAGAAATGGACATTAATCGTTTGCGTGCAGTTATTTACAGAGATGTGGTAAAAGTTTTCATTATGTATTATTATATAGTTAATTGAACATTTTTTGTTTTATTTTTGACATTAGGAGGAAACCAAGCAAGCACAATTTCTATCATTGGCTATTGTTTATTTTGTGTCAGTGCTGATGGTATCCAAGTACAGAGACATATTAGAACCACCAACAGCAATGTTGCAAATACATGGGAACGCTCAACCAAACAATAACCCACCCCGATCAGAAAGTCCGCCAAGTAATATATTTTACCAATAATTAATATTAATATTAATTTTACTTCGTTACCTTTCACACACCATTAAGAATAGTTTAGTGGCACTTAAATGTTGTGTCCCATTAATTTGAACTGGAATTTTAATTGAATTCTTATTGTGCCCAGATTGTCATGGTACAAGACCGTTGTTTCCTCAATGGTCCCATCATGTCTATCCTCAATTCCTACCTCCGTCTCACTCGATAGATCCACAAATGCCCCATAACTTCGGCCACCGCAACATTATGTCACATTACGCTGCGCCCTCGTTAGGACAACAAGGTCAGATTATGTTCTACCAAATGTTTTTTTTTATCCTTGTCCAATTTTTGATTTGGCCTTAGATAGCACTGTGTTATGCTTGTAAATGAAAAAAAAAAAATAGAAAGCTCCACGCTCAATTTTTTATTTATTTTTAGTGTAGCTAGTATTTACCTTCATTCATTAATTTGGCTCACTGCCCCACAGTTAAATTTTTATTGGTGCCTAAAATATTGTTATTTATAGATAAAATTTCTAAAGTGTATGGAATTGTAAATATTTATTTATGTCAAATACAGAATTTGTAAAGACTGATTTAACCTTTATAATATATAAATTTAGTATGTGTATGTTGTATAATCTATATGCATTATACTGTTAAGAATGTACTGAATAAATAATTATTTTATATTTTATTTTAGACTAAACGTTGTTTAAACACGTTAAGGGAAATTTGTAATTTGTTAGTATTACAAAAAAAAAAAAACCTACATTATTACTGTTTTATTATAAGAACATACCAAATATGTCAATTATGTTAATATTAAATTGTATAGCATTTCTCTTATAAAATGTCATATTATTTCATATTAATTACTATATTCAATTTATTCACTTTATTTTTAATATAATAAATTTAAATCAACAAATATTTTCAATTTTATTGATAATTCAATGCAATTCATAATACAATATTTATGTTACATGTTTATTTAACTACTAGTTGTGTTTGACATGCATGGAATCAATTTACATTTTTACAGTAGGGTAGTATGCGTGTTTAATTTCCAAAATATCCAATTGATTAAAAAATTCAGTTCGTTTGGTTTGTTTAACTGGCATTAGAAATAGATGGCATGTAAATTACAATGTACATGACAATTTATTTTATATTATGAATATCATACAAATTTGTTTCAGCAGATGAGGAAGACTATAATATGATGATGACATCAATGGACAATTTAAATCATACTTCACAAGTGCCAAGTATCCCATGCAACAAGGTAAATTAGTTATCAATCATTATTATTGTTCATTGTCATTAACTGGTTAACAACAGAATTTATATGCTCTTAGTACTAAGTGAATTTGAAACATTTCATCTTTTATGAATATTATTCATTTTTTTTTACAAATTGGACAATGTTAATTGTCATTCATTTTGTTTACTATAATTTACTAACTCCCAATGCTTATATACTTTTATTCAATAAAATGTTCTTTGAATTATAATGTTAGCATGAATTGCAATGTTATAATAATTTTAAATAATTTTAAAAAACTACATATTTACCTAGGGCCTGTGTTTTGTGTTAGTACTTATTGGTTAAAAATTATAATATTTATCAAATGCGTCTTAATTGTTGTCAAGAATGTGGAATATTGTTCTATTGTGTTGTTTTATGTTAATTTGTGTAGCAACTGCTCAGAGTACCACCAGTAACATCGTTCAACAATTTTAACTTACGCTATCGCCGTAATGTCTTAAATAACAAAACTATATTGGCTCCAAAAAAGGTACTGGCTTAGAGTGCCAACCCATAACACACTGTTTTTTTGTAACACAACAATTAGGTATTAATATGCACAAAAGCAACGATTGACAAATTATGTATTATACATATTATTATAGGTACTGAACACTATTGATTAACATGTTGTCTATATTTTAGTTTCTTTAGTGCACCTATGCTTATGTTAATTTTGTTGAACTGGTCATCCAGGTCTACAGAATAATAAAATTTAAAAAATATATGTCAACTAATAATACCTAATACTTTTTATTAATGCTTGTTTAGAGTACATGCTCTGAAGAATTAGCATCTACAAGCTCAGCTGCATGCAGTGATGCTGAAAGCAATGATACTGATGTAAAAGCTAGTACCATAGCATCTGCTCATAATGAAGAAGCATGGACCGATGTAAATCTTAATGAAGACTCTCAGTCTAACAACGAAGATGATGGAAGAATAAATAGAGGTTAGTTAGAATAATATTGATCGCTGATATTCAAACTATGTAATGTATTCAAGAGTATACACTATAATTATATGTTTCACAATGTAAAAATGCATGTAGTGAAAGTAACAACAATGATCCTATTGGCATTTTATGATGATTAAAAAAAATTAAAGATTCATACATAATTTTGTATCTGTGTTCAACGATCTGTATAATTTACTTTTATTTGTTTTTCATGCAAGTTATGCTGATTAATATGCAAGAAAAAACTGGTATTGCAAAGTTTTATACAATTTAAATTTAACTAGCAAAGCAAACAAAACGACCAAAGTTGTTTTGTTATATCAAATAGTGTAATTTTAAATTTATAATTTATATTTTCATCGAACATTTTAACATTGGCCCATTAAAAAATTTTATTTCCGTGTTTATTTGCAGACATACGCGGAGACAAACCGCTCAGTGAAATATCCGTGGTCAATATCCCGACATCGACTACCCAAAACGTGAACATGCAAAATCCTGGACATAACGTCGAAGACTTTGGCTTAAAAAATGTCAACTTGCCTCATCAGACACATTTGCCCAACAGAGAGGCGTCTCTTACACACAAGTTGGAAGCAGCACTGGGTTCCGTGTGCCCACTTTTACGTGAAATAATGGTTGACTTTGCTCCGTTTTTGTCGAAGACTCTTGTTGGTTCCCATGGTCAAGAATTGCTAATGGAAGGCAAAGGTAATTGTATTGAATTCGGCTTACTGCTATTTATATATTAAAAATATATTCATAATTTATGTAGAATTTATTAAAAACTTAAAGAATATTTCATTAATTCCATTACAATATTCACATTCAAATTTAAAATACATTATATGCAATGATTGTATGTAATTACTTTATAAATTATATTAGATTTGTCATTTACAATAAATCAATATTTACCTATATGAATTGTGGTTATGATCACTCGAGTAATTCAAAAATATATTGATTGTTATAAATTAGAATGTACCTATATTGTATGCGTTATGGTTTACTTTAAATAACTAAATAATCAACTGAAATAATTAACTCAATAATAATTGCTATGTTTCGAAAAGAAAAAAAGCCAATAAATATTTTTTAATTTTAGGATTGACGACATTTAAAAACAGTCAATCGGTCGTAGAACTAGTAATGTTGCTGTGTTCTCAAGAATGGCAAAATTCGTTACAAAAACACGCCGGTCTCGCTTTTATCGAACTCATTAACGAAGGACGGTAAGTTAATTATAAGGGGCTAATTAATTTTGCGAGTCTCATTAACTTCATGTAACTAACATTATTATTAGATTATTGTCACATGCCATGAAAGATCATATTGTCCGCGTAGCTAATGAAGCCGAATTCATATTGAATAGGATGAGAGCTGATGACGTGTTGAAACATGCCGATTTTGAAGTTCGTACCTATTATACTATTTTGTTATTGAACATTTTAATAATAATTTACAATTAGTGCTCGCGTTATAAATATTATTTATGTTTTATTTGATATTTTTTTTTTTTAGGCCCACTGTGCTCAAACAACCCTGGAACGCCGTGAAGAAGAAAAAATGTGTGATCACCTGATAACGGCAGCTAGGCGTCGTGATAGCGTGGTCGCAAGTCGCATTCTGGACAAAATCTGTAACATATTGTCTAATAAACACGGTGCTTGGGGTTATCTTCACGAGAACATACCCATAAGGTAGGTCTCTGCATTACAGCAGTACTTTTCCGTACCGAGAAGTTGACGTTAAACTATTATTATTCACACTTGTCACTCTGCGTACTGTTCGTTTAGAATGTCTCAGTTTTGGAAATTGGACGTGTGGGAGGATGATGCGAGGCGGCGCAAACGGTTTGTACCCAATCCACGGGGAACAACCCATCCGGAAGCCACGTTAAAGGCTGCATTAGAACACGGTGCACCGCAAGACGCTATACTACAGGTTTCAAACAAAATATTATTATCTAGATTTCGTTTCGGTTCAATTAACACCCACGCGTGTTCGTTATTATTCCAGGCCAGAGAAGAAGTTTTTCACGCTCAACTGGTGGCTATGAGCACCCAAAGCGGTCCGGGTAGTCAGTCTTCCGACCTACTCGATGATTCAGAACTAATGACTGATGACAGAGAACTAGACGCCGACCTCGTCGGTAAGTGAACATCATTGCTTTGTATATTTACCTCAAAAATCGACTATGTAATGATATTATGCACTAACCTATATCAATTTGTGTTATGTGACTGCTATCTACACCCCCTCCTTATTGTTACCCATATATATATTATTTTTATTACGTGGTAAATTTATTTAGTAATATAAATAACATAATATGCAGTGTATAAGGATACACGTACCTGGATTATATATTTTTTTATATCAATTTAGAGAGCGTTATTTTTTGTTTTGTGTAGGGCCAGTTAACATCAGCACAAGAGCGTCGTTAATATCGGCTGGAGTTGTTGCACCTGGTATCGTGTCCATAACATCCGCAGAATTGTATTTTGAAGTCGACGAAGATGATCCTGAATTCAAAAAACTCGATCCTGAGGTATGTGCTTGATTCTTTAAACGTATTGGCTTATTATTTATTTATGGATAGGTATGTTTGTTTGCATTCAAACAATTGTTTGTTTAATGTTTATGAAGCTCAGATATATTGTATAAAGAATTCAATAACATATACAACGTATTTAGTAGGTCCTTAAATATTTACGGTTGAATAGTTTGTGACATCGTCCTTTCAAAATATGATGTATCGTAACCAAACTATGGTTATGATTTTTAACTATGTTAAAACTGAACAGAATTGTTTATGTTCCCTTGGACTCAGGTTTATTATTACGATTTAGGATTAATGTAATGGACTAGTCATTGTTATAAAATAATATTAAAAATTGTATTTTTACGTGTATAATATACAAATTATATTTTAGTTTATTAATACACATAGTCGCAGACCGCAGTAGAAAATTGAAATAATAAAATGAAGGCTAATAATTTACATGATGATATCGATTATTTTTCCGTATTACGATTACGAATTTACGAATATGTATTTTTTTCATTTTAAAAGTACTAAAGTACTGGTATGTTTATAGGTACCTACATACCCTGTAAATATTCAAAAGAATGTAAAGTACATTCAATATAAATCAAGTCTTATCAGCCTTGGTGTTGGTACAAATAAATGCTTTGCCTACACAAATTTTCGATGTAAATTGATCTTCACAAAACTATAATAAATCAATGTTATGCACATTAAAGAATTTTTTCTCAGTGTTCATTGTTGTACTGATCGTATTGAACGTCCCATCGTTCATTATGTTTGTCAATATTTTATGTTATAGAGAACTTAATAATGAATGAATTCTTATATTTAAAACTTTTTATAATGCTCACCTGTTCAGCGACTAATATTATAAAAATTACTTATCTTCCCTTTCTGCACAATTAAACTTTTAGTAGTATTTTGTTGAATTCTTAAAAATGCATTGATGATACTCATACAGTACAACGTGTTTAACCTTTCATATTTATACCTTGAATCTTGAATCTAGTTGAATTTGAATTTAGATGTTCGCATAAATTGTTTTAAAATGTCGAATCCGACTCCAGTATATAATTTATTTTAATAGTTGTACATTTTTTGTTTGTCTCGTATAGGTTAAGTTAGACATTTTTTTAAATATCTAACCATCTATATAATATCTTTATTGTTTATATTATGTGTATTGTATTAGTGCAGTCAGTGGCGAAAATTAATTTATTTTTACAGGCAGCAAACCTTGACATTTACCAGTCGGTACCCTCCCACCATCATTAATCTTTATTAGTTTTATATGATTTGGCCATAGATTCAATATTATGCATTTAAAAAATAATTTTATGACGTTTACCAACTTCTAGGATCCAACATATGTACTCAAACCTGCCACCAAATTACTATTTTTTTTTTAGGGGAGGGGGGTGCAAGTGTCTCCTTGCACTCGGGAATTTACACCACTTAGTGCAGAGCCTATATTATATTTAATAAACTCATGGATATGAATTTTGGAGACTGATTATGGTACCTCCCTATTATTTACAAAATAATACCTACCTACATTATACTGCATACGTTTGACTATAAAAAGAATCTTGACATTATTTACATGTGATTTCTTTTAATAACTATACTAAAAATCTAAAACAGTAAAATCGTGTTCTGAAATTAAAAAAATACGATGTAACACTGTTTGTTTACACAAATATTATACATAGGTCGTAGGTATACGCATGTATCTACCTATATTATAAATATTATATATATAATAGGTACCTATATATTATATTAATGAGCATAGCATTTTAGAAATCCAAGTTCAGCTACTGTTAAACATTTGCCATGACGAAACGAACTGCTCCTGCGTGCGTGTATATATATCGGTAGGTAACTGGCTATGTGAACCACGCGGTGGTGTCCATAAAAACAGCTAGTGTATCAGCTGTATTTAAACCTAATGGTGAACATAAATAATTGACTGACATAAAATATTGATAGGTTATTGCATATCCGATAGCCATAACTCATCGTTGTATGTATAATATAATAATACATATATATATATATTTATATTATACATAGTTATATGTATACCGGTGGTTGATCGTCCGATCAGACCGTATGCGCAGGAAATATGTTTACGCGGGTTCGATGATAAATAGTGAAATTATTGTAATTCAATATAATCTATAGGTAGGTATATGTACGTATACGTCTATACCTTCAATAGTATAATAGCGGGGCATCGAGAAGAGGCCTATACGTCGTCTCGTCGTTATTATCCATATTATTATGACTTGAGGCCACCGTCATGTGTCTGTCAAACACTACCGTTTGGACACACACACACACACACACACACACACTTACACATGGATTACGGTTGAAGAAATATACTATATATTTCGGTAGAAAGACTACCAATACATATACTGGATTATAATATGCATGTCGCTCCTGTGGGGCTGTCGGACTCGATTTTGCGTGTTAACGACGAACATTTATAATACTGCAGGCCGCAACGAAGCCGAGTAGCAGCAGACAAGAGACGAAAAACATTAAGCAGATTACCTAATTATTTTTATGCCTATATAGCCTCATATTGCCTGATTATTGGACGACAACCGTGAGCTAAAAAATACCCATTTATGTATGAAAATCAGCCGTTGCCGACGACTAGCTCTTTAAAGATATACCTACAACTTGCGTTCTGGAAAACGGATTTGATATTCATAAGATACACGAAGAAAGTTATGAAACTGTTACAAACACTGTATTGGTAAAATTGTGTATTTATTTAAAATTAAAAAAAAGTATACAACATTAGTTATTTGCATTTATATAATTGTGGCTCATCACACTTTCACTCAGATCAATATAGTTTTAGTGATTTCAATAAGTTGTTTCTATTATAAGGACGATTTTGTGACGAGTAGGTACCTAACTGTACCGTTAAGATACCATACATTTGGACTAGTTTTCTTGCTAGCTGAATGAAAGCGGCTCTGCGATTATTGATGAGTAGGGAGAGGAATGAAATGCCCTATAAAACCCTAAATAATGCTTTTATGCCCTAAAATGACTTTATAATGCACTAAAAAAATGCAGTTGAATTATTTTTATGTACACGTGTTGCAACTTATGACAACAAAATTGTAATGAACAATATCGCCGAATGTCATAATGCCGATTTTATTGCCCTGACAGATTATTAAACAGATAAACATATGATATAGTAATTTATATTTCATTTTTCCACTCCACCAATTACAAGTTCGCTATCTAAGTTTTTTTTACGATACAAAATACTAGTATGATACCTACTTTTTGTTTATTACGCAAAAAAAAATATATACATTTATATACAACTCGCGTTAGTATGTGGAATCTTAAAATTAAATTTCAAGTTTGAATTTTGGACCCGAAAACTCCAATAATTCCCTAAAAAATGAAGAAAATGACGTTAAAACCAAAGATTGTCAAACAATTCAAAATTAATTTTCTTATTCTCATTCAAAAGTACATATTACGGATTTGTGACCAGGCGAGCATCGTACAGCAACTTCTGGCAAAAAATGAAAACTACATCGAAATCCCAGCCCTACTGATGAGTAACGATAGTCAGTATTCTGGGATTTATTCAATTTGAAAACTTTGTCTTAATGATGATAATAATGGTGGGTAATACATTTTACAGAAGTAACGTTTTCTTAAAATCGTATTATCAAAAAATGTTTTCTTAACGATTCGTGATATTCCCAACGCTAAATTGAAAAACTTTAGATTGTTAGTGTGGTAGTTGTAATCGTGTGTATACAATATGATATATTTAATATTTATTCAATGACGGAGACACGAATTATTTTTAATCTAACTTTTAACAAATAATAATAGATAATTTTTGCAAAAACGATCCGCACATGGGTATATTATAGTGCTAATTTATAGCCAAATAAATTTCTTATAATTCTTATAGAGCGTGGCGTGATAAATCATCACCATTTGCATGTATATAGAACTGAAAAAAATGTAAACAACAGAATAAACGATGTGTGTCTATAGGTAATACATGTAAGTATATTGTATAATGGTTGTAAGGACTAACGATGTGTATTTAATTTCTGCCTGCGGGGCCGTCCAATGTGTAATATTATTATCTCTAATACAATATAATAATAATAATAATAAATGTAATAGTGCTAGAAATCAGTTATGTGTAGTGTAATCGAATTCGTTCGCTGTCAGACTGTATACGGTATACCTAGAGATAAGCTGCACTGTGCACATAATATTACGCACGTATACCTGCTATAAAATACAGGTCGCCCCTGAAAATATGTATTTTCACTAGCCGAGTAAAATATTATGTTAAATTGCAGGCTATAATATGTTTTATAGAAAATTGCGACGCATAACAAATAATAATAACGTTGTAGGTACATGTTTGTATAATAATGTTAGGTGTAAGGGGTAATGCCATGTTATTAATTAACGTAGTATTATTTACGATGAGATATTATAGGTTGGTATACTTATATACTTATACATATCGTATGTATATATATATATTTTAAATACAAAAGTAAAATAAGCGTTACGAATAATATAAAACCGGAGAAGGAGTGATAGGACAGAGGATAAACAAATATTCGTGGCTGAACGCTGCTGGAGCGTATGGCGCCTCTCGACGGGATACGTGGCGTTTAGTACTTTGGGGGGGCATAGGATTTATTTCCAACAACCTGTTCTCGATTCGGTGACGCTTCTTGATCATCGCCTGTAAAAGTACTTGTATGTGATATCGTTAGTTAATTTTTATTTTGTTTTGACAATTCATAATTTTTTTTTATTCAGATTTACGACGATGAGATAAATCTCGGTTGGTCGGGTATATTATTTGTTTTATATACGACTAATATCTACTGTAATATCATAAAATAATATTTTTTCAGTAAAACATTTCAACTAAAAATATGAGCTGAGTAGTTTTTCAATATTATCTGTCCATATAAACAAATAAGTATTATACAAAAATATAAAAGGATATTTATTTAATCAAAAAATATAGAATTGTTACTAATAAATGAATATATCATTTATAACATGTCTAAATCTATAAGATTGTGAGAATAAATATATATTTAATTAATTAATAGGTAATGACTAATAAAGATATTTTAACTGCTAATATTTAAAAATCTAAAATAAGATTAAATAATTACTTTTTATTTGGGTAAATATTCACATAATTATGTGTAGGTATGACAAATAATCTCTCTTTTAATTGCACAGAGTGCAGGCATTTAAAAATTGTACAATATAGGTACACGAATTCTGTATTATCTATAGCTTTTGGTATATTTTGTTGATTTAATTGCGAAAAATAATGATTAAAACATATTTCTGAATATATAATACATATCATTTTCCATAACGTCGTTTGAATATATTAATATAAACTGGTACTATATACGAAACTACAATTGCTATCTCTACAAATGACAGATGATTTCATAAAATATTTTGTATAATTTGGAACATGATAATAATAAACGGTAATCTGAAAAAAAAATCATAAGGTTTCATGTTTAGTGTTTACACAACCGATGTATAAGTAGTTGCAACAATGTTTGATTTATGAGTTACCGGACTGCACGCTGTGCTTTGGCATTTTAACTAAATTTTCGGCCATTATTTATTATATTCCAATAAGAAATAGTATGGGCACGTGAGATGCGTCTGACAGTTGCGCGTTGTTGCTCCATTGTACGACAACTCATTAAAATAACATGTAGATTATTTCCATTTGATCATATTCATATTATGCAAATTCAAGATAAACAACAAAATTAAGTAGATCATCACGTATTTCAACTTTACCTATTGACTAATTTTAAGCTTAAAACACTGTGTATCGAATCGGTTTAGTGTTCTTCATAGCAGCAAAATCATAATTAATTAAATGACAATTCAGTTTTTTTTTTTTTTTTAAGACCGATTAACATTATAGTTTTATCTTTTTCTCTTTACACTTGCGTTACTATAGCCCGTATAAATTTTTAGGCTAATGTTCTTGTTGGGAGGAGGTTTGAAATCTAATACATACGTACATTATACATTTACACCTATACATATTATATAGTAATACATTATACATGCATTTATATTGCGTTGTAATTCATGATAATCTATACTATCTATATATTTATATTGAACAAGTCAAGAAAGCTCACTCTAAAACAAGCGTGATTCTTAATTTCCAGTTTCTAAACATATTTTAATATAACGTAATAAATTATACTTCCATATCATACAATTTATATATAATTATTTGATTATCATTATATGTCGGTACCTATTTTCTAATATTTTCTTCTTTGAATCTTACTATAGGTACAATATACATAGGTAGGTTACTTATATTTTGATATTTATTAATACTCACTAGTATGCACTTTGAATAGTGCCTCGGTTTTACAGTTTAAATACAAACAATCGTAACTATGTACTATTACAAAATATTTCAAGTGCAACAATTCTCTTGGATTTTCCACATAGTGATTTGCCCGTGAACTGAGCTGGTACACTAAATCGAAATACATATGATGTAATATCGTATATTCTATGTTTGTTAATTTTTTCCCAGTCGAAGTCGGGTTATACGGCTAGTAAATAATATAAACTGATATTGATGTATTATTATTATACTTAAGAACTAATAAACTGCCTGGGGATGTTCGTTTTAAATAATACTCATATAAAATAATGATTAAAAATAATTATGGGAATAATATGATTTCCTAAATATTATATGAGTAGGAGGTAGGTTTACCTATATATGATATATAAATTAAATGATCATTATTTTAAGTCGATGAATATATTTATCAGCTGTACCTATTTAATAATGCTTTAATTATTCAATATAATCAAATAGGCTAGCATATATTCACTACAGTCTGCGGGCTAAATTTCATTTACGGACAATCGAAAACAAATACCAATAATGGGATTTCAATAAAATATTATTATATACTAAGGACATTTGTAAATAGTCTGGATCCTAATAATATATGATGGAGTCTTGAGCATAATCATGTATACCTAAATCAATGAGCTGAACGAATAAATTTAAATGATACTATTCCGAGCATATATAGCAGAGAGAATCTATATAATATTAAATATATACACACATACACGTATACGCGTGCTCTCGTAGGTATATACATAGGAACTCGGTCTGGTTGCGACCGGATCGGATGATGAATGGTTCTGTGTGGCGTCATTAGGAGAGCCCCATGTCCAGCGCCCAGGGGCCAGACGTTCAAAAACAATTTATTATTATATTACTGTTATTTTTATTATAATAATAATCAACATTGCGTACACAGTCTTGTGCCATTAAATTATTAACCGGTCAAATAAAAACAAACAAGGCGAGGGCGTAAAACTATCCATTCAGCGGCCCACCATATCGTTGTCGGTGCGATCGTAAAAAACGCATACACATATTATGTATAATATATATATATACACACGCGTGTGTGTCCGCTCGTCCGTTTATAATTTTATACTGCCTTACACACCGTCATCATGCATATATTATTCGCGAGCAGGAGTGTGATCGAAATTTCGCTGTTATTCAGAAACAATTTACAACTCATGGTTCGTATACCTATGTATATTAATATATTAGGTACTATAGTGGCGGTGAGTCAGTTTAAGGGTACCACGGGGGGTAAATTTTTCAAATTAATTTTTAAATCGTAAAAAAAACTTCAAACTATTATTTACTAATGTGTACATTTTGAAGAAAATCGTATATTTTATTTGAATTGTATCTTGTATATGAATTGCAATATTTACATCCCTTGAATCGGGTTTTGTTTTATCACTGCTGTAACTTATAAATAACTTAAAACTTACAATTATTATTATTTTTTAATATTTCAGTTTAAGTCTACCAATTTCTCACAATTTGCAATTGTAAAGGATTACCTTTTTTTAATGATAATAAACAGTTTTGTTACTATTAACAGTTATTGCTTATACTACATTTAATTCATTTTGGTTATTACTTATTAATTATGAAAATGGTCATTAAAACCAAGAAACTGTCCCTCTCGTTATTTGAATGCTTGGTGACGATAATGGTGTCGATATTTTGTAATAATAATTGTTATTGTTAACATTCTATATAATTACATCTAAAATGTGGTCCGTTAAGTACTGTATGTATATCTATAAAATATAATGTCGCTTCCAATATAAACGAAATACTACACCTGTGTGGTGTTTTCGTAATATAATGGCTTTTATGGTTTGGTTATCGCTTAGACATAGTTTTGAGTTATACCTATACCTATACCTCAGTAACTTAATCAAATAACCCGAATGCATGAACAAATTTCGCGAATGTTTCGACAGCCGTGTTTGTTATCCGGATGAGATATTTTATTCAACACACAGTATCGGATTCCACCCTTGGAGTCGAGCCATAATCTATAAATTATATAAGTAATAATGTTTGGATTGTTGAACGGAAACAACAGTGAAAAGCCTTAATTATACTATACGGAGAAGATTGGTAGTAAAAAACAAAACAAAACGTATAAACTATAAATTTAAAAACTAAAAAAAAAAAAAAATACGTCCGTGTCATATCTAATTTAATACCGTGTACGCCCGTAACGGCCAAATATTTCGAGAGGATCTTGTGTCTTAGAATGTCCTTTGGCTCTACAGGAGTTCGTCGATGACCCGACGCGATAATAGTACATAAATCTCTGGCCTTGTGCCGTATGACTGCCGCCGTGGTTCGTCCTAGCCGTTCGCCTGTGAAATTAAACAAACAATCGGACAAGCCCGAAGACTGTTTTTCTATGCATCCAAGACAGTATAACGATGGGCGTATATGTTAATATTTCAAATTAATTACGGCATATGTGGTCAAAAAACTTAGCGCTGCGGGTAGTTTTATTAAAATACAAAAACACACAGACATATATGCACGTATATATAAATACGTATTTAAATATTACATGTATAGGTATAAATGTTCCGTCAACACGAGAGCCCGGCCATCTATTATTAGTTATTACATATAATATGCATATTCCGAGACTTCGCCCACCTATCGAGATCTGAAATGATACCTGCGGCCCATTATTATACGATTGTTTTTGTTACGTCTTAAAGAAACGATATCGTCCCGTTTCAACAGCTGATACGATTTTGTTTATTCAAATTATGATATATGTTTAATATACCCACGTATAATCTTTCCGGTACAACTTTTTACTATGAATTATATATATATATGTTATATTGACGCTAAATTAAATATTACATTTTAAATATTTTATTAAACAACGAATATATTATGTACCACAGCATTCATATTATAATTTATAATTCTTCTTGTAGATACTTTTAAATTGTGTGTGAGCAAATAATTCAGCTAAAAATAATAATAATATAAATAATGTTTTCAAATATTGTCTGGTTATCACATATGCATTTATAAATATTCCTATGACCAATTTAAGAGAAAAACGTACCTGATTAATTAAGAACTTTTTAAGAGATTATGATCTCGAACTTTGTAGGTTATATTAATAATAAATGATAACAATAATACCCATTTTAATTAAAAACTATACACTTATATGATCAGAATGTCAGATACTAAGTTGAATATTATTTAAATACATTTTCGTATTTTGTTTGTGAAAAAAAAATTAACAACTTATTTTAGTATTAATTTTTAAGGCATCAACTGCGTGGTTATTATCCGGCATTACATTATTTATATTTTAAATAGGTTGAATTTACATTTCATTCCTTTTCATAAAAATTACTCAAATTACTATTTTATATTTGTACATTATTTTCTTAGTCAATGGTCGTTAAGTAAAATAGAATTTCTCTTAAATAATTATGATAATGATAATAATAAATAAATAATATAATATAATATAATAAGCTATTATTTAATAGCTTATTTAACAACTTGCGGTTTAATATTGATTGTATAGTTGTATATGTACCTTATAGTACTTACCAACCTATTTATTTATTTATTTATTGTTTTATTAATAATAATTATTTACTATACATTGGACATCAGTACTTATAGAATTGTCTTATTTTATTATTTACTGTACCTACTCTCAAACAAAAACATTATAGATTAGTTTTTAATTTTAATACAATTTTAAATATAACTTCTAAATATTCTTAATATTCTCAGACTAAAACGAAACAAACTATTAAAAGAAACAGTTTAATTCGTATGGTTCTATATTAGAGTTTGTAGGGTACTAGTGTATAATGACCTAAGGAAAATCACGATGTTTTTATATCAAATACAACCCCACGCGTTCACTTAACACTGCATATAATAATTTACAATATTAAAACTTTTTTCTTAAAGTGATGTATGTATAAATAAAAACTCTTTGAATTAAGGCTTACCGGAACTCACTCCGTATTATGTAAAATAAAATAAATAAAAACACACACACACATTATAATATGTATGGGCGTATTTTAACCGGTAGAGTAAAAGATATTAGGATTTATGAGTTTTGACGTTGTCCAGTTATCGGGTGCGTCTGAGAACCGGTGCCGATGGTGATAATTGAAAAGTTATTACCTACAAGAAAACTAGCGTGGCGTGCACTTTATGCGTAACTGATGATTTGTTGAACATACAGTCCTAATGAATTTTTCTCTGAATAAACTTGACGAATACCTAATACTGCATATAACTATAAATTATGATTCAAATTTTGTGTTCATTTTTTTTTTTATTAACATTGTCGTTGATAATGCGATTGGATATTTATATCGTTTGTGATTTAAATCATCGCCGGATTGCGCCACGACAGTCCGTTTAAGAATAATTGTTTGTTTAAGTAGATGTGAACGTGATTATAGTGGTCGGGTGCCATAAATCAACATTAGGTCGTGTGTGCGCCATGTGCCTTCAGGCGGTACCTCGGGTTGCACCAGAACACTGTAATTAACGAATTATTTCAATAACGATTCGATGACCACCCATAGATGATTTGATAATTAAAACACGCTCAAAGAACAATACGCTGTGCTCATTATTCATAAATGAATATATTTTATTTGAATGCAATGAGTTTGATTAAAATTATTTTTAATAATCCGTTCGAAATCGTACGAGTTCGCTTTACTTTCGTTAATTATATTCTATTCAATGATAGAATTGTTGTTGAAACTCACTCATTACACGTATCTTGATACAATGTTCTTTGTTTTTTTTCTAACGTATTGAAATCAATAACTCATATTTTGAGGACGTAAGATTAAATTTCTATTAAAAGTTAAGACTCGTATGTTTAAATTACTATATTATTTATGCATGTAATTTATTTAAATCATATTTTTGGCAGTCAAAATATCTTGGTGGTTTACTTTTTTAAATTCTTATAACATATATTTTTATTAAAAAAGCTTGATAAATACGTATCGCATAGACAACGCACGTTTGATGTTTTTATTGT
>PVMI01031609.1:4903-19660 GCA_008528875.1 Aulacorthum solani
TGTTAATTATTATGTATTATGTTTCATCTACTTCGGTACTGTATAATAAAGATTAAACGAATAGATATAAACTGATTATTAGAGCTCAAACAATAATATTATAAGTAAATATGTATTGGTTAGTCTACAGTCTACACTCTACCTGTCGTGTTTGTCGTGCGTATTTTTGAATGTTTTTAAACATGTCTCAAAAACAAAAATTAAACCATTTAACAATTGGTAACAAAGTTCATGTGATACAATTGGTGGAGAAAGGTAACCGGAAAAAACAAGACATCGCAAAAGAATTTAATATTTCTCCAAATACGCTGTCAACATTTTTTAAAAATAAGGCGGATATTTAAAAAAAAATTGAAAACAATAAAGATGACTATAAAAGATCAAAACTAGCAGAATATCCAAGTGTATATTTATTCAAATAGTTAACTCGATGTTGAGATAAAAATATACCTATAGGTGGACCAATACTAAAAGAAAAAGCAGAATATTTCGCAACTCAATTTGGTTATTCTAATTTTAAAGCAATCAGTCAAGGCTGGTTAGGAAATTGAAAAAATCGTCATAACATAATTTTTAATAAAATATGTGATGTTTATGTATATACATAATATAATATATATTTGTCATAACGCTTTTATAGTAAAATTTTAAAATTATATTTCATTACATAGGTAACTGGGAGTTATGATTTTATTTTGATGAATTCGAGTTAGGTATCTCGAATAATACATAAATCGAGGTGAATTTTTATCCCCCTTTAACTTTGAGTTATCGCGACTCGACTGTAAAAGAAAAATCACTCTTATAAAACTTTAATAATTATTATAAACTACTATAATAATAACTGATTAAGAACCTTGAAATTAATTTTTTAATTTTTTGACTGAACGAATATTTTTTTATCGACAATGATTTCAAAAAACTAAAAAAACTTGAAATTCTCATATGCCTGTTAATAGCACAAAAAAGAGTAGCAATATTTTGAAATATAAAGAAATTTCTAATATACAAGCATTCAATGAAAATTTAATGTATCTCTTTTTTTAGAATAACATTAAAAATTCCTTTTTTTTCTTAATTTTTTGTTTGTTTTTCCCGGTGTATTTGAAAACTTTTATTAGTTTTAAATTTTTGCCTCCTGAATTCAATAACTAGATTCATTTTCAAGCCGGAAAAGATACTTAAGTTGAAAATTGACTGCTTATAGTGTATATAGCCACGAAAAATAAAAATTTAAAAAAGCTGAGTAAGTAAGTGGCTGATTACCCGGGTAACGCTCTGCTGTACACTAGGTGTATAGGGAGTCACTGTAATGGATATATTAAATTTGAATTAAATGATATACAATCATTGTATACGAAAAACAATTTTGAGCGTAAATGGTCTGTCAGCATATAATATTACTAGGTATAGGTATATTTTATAATATTATTGTAATTGAAATAATTTATTTTAGTATTAGACACGAGTACTATACAGTATAGATGAAATAAATTGTTGTCAAAAACATTATATTTTAAAATGTCATATTGTGTATAAAATATAAAAATATACCCAAGAGTTTCTTATACTCGTGAATAATATTTTTGAATTACAACAAAATAACTTAAATTATTATTCTTGGTTAGATGTAATTTCGTCAAATTTAAAAAAAAAACCATAAAAAAGACTGTGTTTATATTTTTTGGTCACAGAATAACCTAATTACGTGAAACCTTGTTTTAAAATTGTAATCCTTTACAACTATAAAAGTTGAATATTTTAAACATTTTTAACTACGATATAATTTGTAAATTTAGTCAACATTTAAGTTATAAATGCCTATAAAAAAATATTGCCTATGTATTTTTACTTAACTAAAATAGTTATTCTTAGTATTAATATGTTATTTTGTCCGAGTATAAACTTAAAATGCCTGAAAAAATAACTGTGTCTATTTATTTTTTCATTATGAACTACTAATGAGAATCGTTTTTTGAAATTTTCAATAATTACCTATACAAATTGAAAATTTTATAATTTTTGAACTACAAAATGACTTAAACATTTTCGAGATTTCGATACATATTGTCAAAATTTAAACCTAAAATACTGACAAAAAAAAATCGAGTTTATGAATCTTTAATATTTCTCAACTACTATGATGACTACTTATGAAGAACCTTGAATTTAATTTTGGGGTGGGCTAGGAAAATGTAAGTGCTCACAATCAATATTCCAATCAATATCCAATGTCTAACTTCAAAAGCTCATAAAATATTAATTTGACTTTCCGCTACACTTTTTTTTAGTGTATGTAAGAAAACTGAAGGGGAATATTGTAATCAATTTGCAAAGCTTATACATAATAGAACATTTTTATGAATTCCCAACTAGAAATGATTTGCAAATGTTCGTGATTTTGACGAATTTTTTCAGCATTTTAATTTTACATGCTAATAAAAATGATTGTGGACTGATGCTCAACAATTTTTAATGTACACCAACAAAAATTTATAAGGAACGTTGTATTTTATTTTCAAGTTTTTTGTTGGAGCAAGTAATTATGCGTTATTTAGTGTTTATTATAGGTTCTACTCGTATATTATAACACTATAATATTTTATATTTTTTCATCTTTTTACTGCCGAAGTTAGACTATACAGCTAAAGATAGTCAAAATAACAACAAAATAGTCTCAAAAACATCTTATTCGTTTTCTTTAAAATTTAGACGTCAGATTCCTTGACACTTGGAGGTTGTTTATGGTTTATTTTTTAAACTCCACTATGTATCTAAAGGGTAGCTTACACACGATTTTTTTCAGCTTATACGAATACATTTTTTTTGTTTTTCTAAATAGTTGCCATTATAAGTTACATATTTTTATACAACAATTAACTTTTATAATTAGAATAAATACGGCAAATTATACATTTTTTTGCAACCACGGGTTGATTGCGGACTATGCAAAAAGGTGGTTCCGTCCCTCCGCCGCCACTTGAAGCCGTTTTTGACACTCATCGCCCTCAACGTTGGCCGATGTTCCCGAGGTTATTATATTTGCCAAGGCCAACGGCCGTTCGTGAAATTTGATCATAGACCTGTAAACTAATGGACTACGCGTAGAGAGAGAATCCGTCAGCCAACATAATTGATCAAAGGACATAGAGCTACAAATTGGGAAAAACGGTGTCACAAAACTGAATTATATGAAATTGCTATTATCAATTATAATTTATAGACTACATAGTTTGTCATAAACTAGCTCATAGGTCGGTGGTATTGACTAATCAAGTAATGAGTATAAATTATGATTAAACCAAAAAAGTAGGTAGGTACCTACTGAAAAGATTTACTTATAATAATATTAGTTTATAGGTCTAAGGACGTGATAGACGTACTGTTTTTCCGTCGTTTTTGACTCGATGAGTGTCGGTTTTTTTTTATGATATTTTGTGGGGCAATCTCGCATTATGTTGTTTTAAGTCTTTGTGCATATCGTCGCCGCCTTATAATTATTCATCTATTGACGTCCTCTTGATCGGGAATTACGACTAGCATCGCCAATGTAGACGAACCCCGAACGCCACTGTTCTGTCAAGACGTTAGCCGCCACTGAGCCTGTCCGACTTGGATATTTTGCTTGCTAATTGCGCCATTGCCTACCTTGCTACATGCAAAATCTTTCGTCGTCACCCGGTGGCTGCCATAGAATCCGTGAGTTAATAAAAGTGGCCTCTGCAGCACTGGCTGCACGCCTGGCCGAACAGCGTTTTAGAGTTTATCAGCTCTACTGTCATCAACTGTGACTGCCATTCCCCCGGTTACCTGGAGCTGATTGGTGAGGTATCTTTTGTCATATTATGAGCTTTATGTTTGCTTACGCTGTCTTGTTCATATCGTAATTTGTATAATTATTATTTATTATACCTATACCTCTTTACCTATACACCCTATGTAAGTATGTTGTTGTTTTTTTCCTGTTATAATATACCCACTTAGTCCTCCATACGTCACGGCAGAAAACTACAAACATCGCAAGAGCTGTTTTGGTGACAACAAATAAATTTATTGAAAATTCAAATCCTTGGTCTGGGCAACGGAGGGTGGGACAGCTAATATTATTTTATAATTTTATTTTATTATATTATAAGCTTTGTATACACATATTTTGATTATATTTGATTATATTTGATTGTATATAGTATAATATTATAATGTAATATTATGAAAAAAAAAAATATCCAACACCACGATAAAATCGATGTAGTTCGGAACAAAAAAAAAACCGCAATTGAAGGGCTTGTACCAAAAACAAGAAAAGTCCATATTTTATTCCGGCAGAAAAATAATTTACGGAATGTATGATAACTAGGAAGAAATTAATTACATTTTTATGTGTGTGTGTGTGAGAACTATTCTCAGTGCCCTAAATGTATTAATGAACTAAAAATATAAACAGTAGCGAACTGGCCTGGTATGCCCCTATTAAAAAGCACAGTGGTCCGGTACCACCTTATACGTTTTGGGTCTCTAGCAAAGATATCTATTATTTGATATTTGCACTTTTTTTATAATCTTTTATAATAATATAATATTTATTATTACTCACTATACACATGGCCATCTTATGAATAAAGAACCACCAAGAATATGTCAAACATTCGGCTGTCCAATTCAATCAAAAATATCACAGAATACAGAGAAACACAAGAGGCCCTACAAAAATTCGACATACCTGAACACTTTTGCGGTGCACTGGGCCTCGACGGAGAGTCCACTGGTTAGAACTCGAAGTATACTATTATTCATGAAAAGTATCAATTAGTACAATTTACTGCAATTTTTCTGTAAAACAGGCCAATGGTCACGTTATCAAGGCTTTATTCTTCTTAATAATGATAAAAAAAATTTTTTATTATTATTATTATATTGGACGCTGCGGCGGTAGCCGTTTCCCGTTAACAACTACACATAGACACACAGTACAAAATATAATTATAGACATCAAAATTCAAAACAAATAAAAATATTTTGTTTCTGCGGACGTCCTAGGTATCTGATATTAATGTATTATGTCATAATTATATTACAATATGGTATGGATGGCAACGTATTTACGTATTTATAAATAAATACATACTATTGCAAGTTTCAAAGCATTGGCCTACTCCATGTAGCGTGGTGGGTGGTGGTGTATACGACTGCCGGAACAATTACAAACTGAATAATAATTTGTCGTTATGAGTAGTATACTGTTCGACGTTCGTTAATCTTTAGCTTACGTGGTAGTTTTTAATTATGTTTCGTTTATTTGATAATTTAAATTGTGTTTACAAATGGAAAAAAAGAAGGGCGGGTGCAGAAAAAGCACTTTTAAAACTTGCTGCACTAATAAAACAAGCCTCAAATAATCGAAAACAAATGAAATTATTTCATATTTCTTCGAATTTGTCGGTGAGTTAAAACTATTGTACTTAAGTTATTAGAATTTAAATACTTAAATAAATTGGTATTTAGTGAATAAAACGGAGACAATTATTGTAAGAGGCCACACCTGAAAATGTTGTAAGTAAAAAAATTAAGCCGATATATTTGTTATTTATGTCTAAGTTGTACTATTATAAAAGATTTCGGGAAATCTTTAAACCTTTAAAATTTGGTAGTCCAGGTTAGTTAATACTGTAATACTTATACATTATCTGGTAGACTATTGCTAAGCTTTATTAGTTGTTTGACAATTTTAGTAACGCCATTAGAATACAGTACATTTTTAATCATAGGCACATAGTTACTAGGTACTTACTTTAGCTATGAGTAGAAACTCTGTTACTTATTTGCTTGTTATTATTTATAGTTCATTTTAATTAAATATTTTACTGCATTAGGTAGAAGATAGTATTAATTTTAATATCAATACCAATCGTATTAATGATGATGAAGCAAGTGCTATGAACAAGAGTGGTAAAATGTGTTTTTCAAAGTTGATTACGATCAAGATACCTGCAAGCGAGCCTTCAACGGAAGCAAGTGCATCTGATATTACTGCTTACAGATCATTTCTTATTTACATCTGATATCCAAATTATATTACAACCAAAATTCAAAATCACACAAATTATAATTTAATCAAAATTATACAAATTGTAATACAATATAATATTAAATGAGTTATCATCAGATCTATATCTAGCTCAAAAAGGGTGAACTCTTGATATCCATAAAACCTTAAGGTATACACATACTATGTACCAAATCTATACTCCTACAACCAAAGATAGTTTATATTAGTTTATGTAAGTTCAATTAGATTATTTCACGTATTCAATTCGACTAGTTAATTTTGAAAATTACGTATAATGAATTAAAAGTAACTAAATTATTTCGAAAAATACTTTGAATGTAACATTCTAACTTAACTTTAACCTCTAACTATAGTTAGCACCCAGATTGCCTATAACCTATTATATACCAAGAATAAACCTTATTTACACTGATACATATAATACACCATACATATTATAGTTCACATCATATAAACTTAATATATACCTGGAATATACCAAATCTAAACTAGAATCTATCTTTTATACACAATCCATATTATACAACATTTATTCTGATCATATACGTAATTTATTCGTATTTATACTGCCACTAAACCTATTAGCTATGAAATATACACCATTTTTTCTCAAACTTTATATCTATGATGAAAAATATTCTATTTTTACACTGACATATAAAAATTCAACTAATATTAAACAGATTTTATATGAAAAATATACCTCGATTATACGTTGAATATTAGTGAAATAGTTCCTTTTCGACCCACAAAATATGTACTTATATTATTGGTTGAATAACCAAAATCTCTATGTTTATTATACGTACTTAAATGTCAGTATACACTTTTATTATACGTAGAATATTCGTAGATTTGTCTACTGGGTTAATATTTTATTTTAATAATATTTTTATTTTTTATTTCTAGTATGCAAAAAGTATATTTTATTATTATATTTAAACGGTTAACGAAATTATTTCTTATTGGTAATAGACAATACATTAATTATATTAAATTAAAATATAAAATTGAGAATATTTGATTTTTCTGTATAATAATACCTATAATATTTTAAAATCATCCGTTATCAGTGATTAAACACCAGACTGTGCTGTCATAGTCGACAAATCAGTATTATAGGCGAAGTGAAGTGGGTTTTCAATCCAAAGTGACACGTTTTTAAATTTCGAGTGCAGCCTACAATATTGTCTTTCTTCCAACGGTGCCTCAAGGGCCTTGTCACGGAAACAATGGGCATGGTTATGAGGCAGCCGCGGTTTAAATCGTGATTCATATGATCAGGATCGTCTCTTATCTATCACAGTGCAGCAATTTTAACGTAGTTTATGACAAAAGGTTGGTGGTTAAGGATAATTATTTAATAACAACACCAGAACTTTTTCTAAAGCGCAGTTGGGCTTATTTCGCGTAATTGATTATAAATCAATGAAACTACTAAACTATGTTTATTATTAAAAATCGTAGGCAAGATCCAACTCTTTGGAGTTTGAGTTTTCTAAGAAAGCATAATATCAAATACCTACCTATAATAGTCCGTATTATATTTATAATTATTACCTGTACATTTTTACTATGCCGGCAGTACACATTCGTAGCCCCCAAACCCAAAATATGAACAAACACATCTCAAAAGATCAAAAATAAATAACCCATTAGCGCAAAATAATTACCTTTTTAATAGCCCATAAGCGCAAATCAATTTTATAAAAAAAAGTGTATTTTATTAAAATCGTAGTTATTATTAATATAAAATTAAGCATTTACAGTGATCTTAAAATTAGTTCAAAAAATAAAAAAAAATGAAAAATAGAATTTTGAGTATTATTTTAAATTATTTAAACTAGTATCAAAAAATTTTTAACAAAAATCAGTACAAAATAAAAAATATTATTTTAAATTAGTTTACCAAGTATCATGAATAAATAAATAAATTTATTAAACTAATATAATAATGAGTAGGTACCTTAAAATTAAATTTGAAATTTGAAACCTACTGTGTTCAGGTATTCCAATCTAGAAATTATTTTTTCTTTATTCAAGGTCCGAGTGTTTTTATTGGAAATGACTTTAGATTTTAGGCCACGCGTACTTACATAAAAAGCATCGGGCGTCACGCGTTAGGTCAGTAAAATATTGTATCATTTAATACAATTTATTTTTGCGTTTTTATCCCACTACCTAGGTACAAAGACGCAAATTCATTTTGCGCTTTTGAGTTATCGAAAAAAAAAGTCGATTTGCGCTTTTGGGTTTCACCGATTCGCCGAGGCGACTCTCGTCTGCTCTCGTGATATACTTGCCGAACTCGCGTATTCATTATCGTTTACAAATTTTGTTTTTGTCATTTAATTTTACATAAGATCATTTAACGATGAAAAAAGTAAGGAGGACATTAATTCAAATAAAATATTTACAACGGGAATATTTATTTTATTTCTTCGTAATAGGTTAAATTTTAAATTATTCCACATTAAAGCTAAAAATGTTATCATTTTCAACTATAGTTTGATATTATATTTCGAGATTATTATAGTTTTTTTTTTTTTCAAAAATGTGTAGTTTATAAAAATCCTTAGAATAAGAACAACACAACGATAAAATTACTGACAAACGAATTATTTTGTCAAAACACAATCACAAAATTGCATGCATAGTAAATCTGGGTCTGGTAGGCCCGGGCCTAGCCAGATTTTCTCTAGAAAAAAAACAATAATAAAATAATATATTGTAACACTTATACACGTTTTTACAACAATATAACATTATATATAACACAATGATAATTTGGCTACATCACGACGGCGACATCATTAGAATATCATTATTAATATCATCGCACTAAACGATGCGTAGAAATAATATTGTAAAATAGGTAATCGATAAAATCGTTGCTTACAAAATTTTCGTGACAAAGTTTTATTGGGAATTTAATTTAATTTAATTATCCTCTCATAAGTATTTTAAACATGTACCTAGAGCTTACCTTTAATGATTTTTAGAATAATTAGAATTTTTACTTTGAAAATATATTATAAATTAACAATAGGTTCGTATATTATCAGTTACGACTTACGAGTAGGTACATTGATTAATATTTATAATTGTAGGTATTTTGTAAAACTCTAGTACTTAGGTACTTAAAAAAAAATCTTTTGAAATTATCTACTTACTTTTAAGTTAAATTTGGTTTAAGTTATTAATTATTTATTATTATTAATAAGAATAATCATTGACAACTTTGAAATGATGGTAAGCTAATAAAAAAATCGGGAAAAGTCCCCATTTCTGTCGGTGAGTAGAAGTTTTATAGTTGGCCTACCCAAAAAAAAATTCTAGCTGAGCCCCTGGAGCAAATAATCGCTGACGTTAATTAACGTTCAAAGGAAAAGGTTAGACATTTTTATGAGTACAAAAAAAAAGACGCTATGCGGACAACTGTGCAGGACGAAATATAACTGGCTAGAAAAATAGTGCGCAAGTAGAATGTAGTCTAACGTCGTTATCACGCTAAAAATTTGGATCTAGTGTTCTGCTGGGCCTAGTTGTTTAATATAAAACCCAACGATAGTTTATTCATTTATTTTTTAAAACTAGATGGTACACTAAGCACATCAATCAATTATAATATAAATAATTTGTTTGTGGCTTGTAGGTACTTAGTAAATTCTTTTTAATTTTAATACTTTTGTTGTCGGACTCTTGTATATAATATAGATACAAATGTAAAATAAAAATTATTATGCCTAGCAAGATATAAATATAAAATAAAATTTGTTCTATCAAAATTTATACAGTTTTTTCTTTTTAGCATTCGTTTTGATAGTTTCTCGATTTTCATTCCTTGACCACTGCTTCATTAGCATATTCAAATAGTATTTTATTGAGAATGCGAGAATATCATATTTTTGCCCTGGACAAGGGAACTGAAATCTTTGAAAACGGTAGATTACTTAATTACTAAATCTACTATTTTTATATATACATCTGAACTGTTTATGTTTTTCATGAAACAATCTTCTACTTCACTTATCAATTTATAAAATACTATGTTTGGATGTGTTAGTTCTCCTTTTGTTTTAATATTTATTAGATCAGCTTCAGAATAATATTTTGGAGATGTCGTACTTATAAATGCATTTTTACATATTTGGCATTTTGTTTTTTTGCTTAATTAGTGACAGAGATATCCTGTTATATAATATTTTAGATAGTCAATTACACTATGTCAACAAATTCAAAACTTCCATCATCAATTAAATCATCTAATTTATTTTTTTAATGTTGAAGGGCAGTTGGACTTTTTGATTCTGTATTTTTATATATTTGTTTAATATCTGATAATCTTATTAAATTAGCTGCTGGATCAGCTGCATCAACTGTGCAGTTACCGTATTTGGGTGGTTTTATAACTGCATACATATATGGAGAGTAATTTGTAAACTTGTAGAAAAGTTGGTGTTGCTTAATATTATATTATTCTAAGTCCGTGATATAACCTATAATACAGAATATACTATAAAGACTATATTTACTTATATTTTTCCTACGTATTTGATGCCTTCATTTATAAAACATCTAAAATTATTCTAAGACCGTGATCTAAAAAAAGTATATATATGTATATAATTGGAGTGCTTAATGCACCATCAACTATATAGTTCTATACAATCAATACATTAGTGTTCGTACAATAAACTACTAGATCGCAGCACTGCGCTAGATCTGGATATTTACCATAATAAAAACCTCATTCATGCGTCGCCTTACCAGACGTATTATTCTAAGACCGTGAGTCCGACTGTGCATGGAGGTGACTAACAAGAAGATGACGGCTGATAACAGTATTGTGGGACAAGTGTCGCCACAACAGTTGGAGGTATCACAATATCAATATTCAATATTACACTATTATCACTCTATAACGTAAAATTCAGAATTCTATATTTTCGTTTTCGTCAACTGTGCTATTAGTGTGGCCATGATTCATATTATTACAATAAACAAATATGAAATTAGTAAGTTTTACTTCAAATCAAATACCTTCATAATATATGAAAATATATCTAATATCTGAAATTTAATTGATTGTTATAGTATTGGTTCAAAGCATCCGTAAGTACCTATTGCATACCTATGACAAGTCATAAATTTTAATAAATACTAATGAGTAATGAGATTAATATAACGTTAAGAATGGACAGTTAATTCACGTATGCAAAGATTATGCATTTATAAATTGTCTACGAATTGTCACTGTAGTTTGTACTACTAATTTATCAAATTTTATTTTTTGTTCATTATTTTTCTAACTCAAAATATTCTGTTTGAACTACTGATTACAAAATTACTCAAATGTTTTTGAAATTTTGCATAAAATGTTAAACTCAATACTTCAGTATACTTTTTGTTAATAGATACGAGAACCACAAATGACAATTATTGAAGCTAACAATCGAGATGAAATGAGGAGGTGGACACTTGCTGCAGCAGTGAAAATCAAAATGTTTAATTTGGATTTTTACTATACTTTTTTATTCGTCCAATCCTGTGTTTACCTAATGATTTTTTTTATATAGAAACCATAACCTGGTGGCTATCACTCGCTGATTTCTGTATTTACCAGGCAACGTAAAGAGTGAAATATTTGCCGTGAATGGAAAACATTTAGTATATAACAAGTGGATAACTCCACACAAGTCTAATGTATTGCTACTATTAAAATCTTATTAAACCTGGCTTTCCTCTCTTGAATTATAATAAATAGCAACGCACGATTGTTACATTGGAGACACTACAAGTTTAATTTAGCTCTATGATCAGCAGAGCTTACGATAGTGTTAATCTAGGCTTGCTTATAAATTATGTATTATAATAATACTGAAAAATACAAATATTGTGCATATAATATTATTATTAATAGTATACTAAGGTACAGTGGACATGCTATTATTATATACTCTTTAATAAAATAATTTTTTTATGTTATTATTTAAGGTTTTCTTATTTGTCTTATTAGTTATACAACTTTACTTTCACAGAATTTTGAAAAAAATTTTGTTGCTTTTTAAATTTTGTCCGTAAGTGAGCTGATACAATATAAATAAAAGAAATAGTACAATATACTGTTGTATGCTTGTATCACACATAATATATTTATATTTTACCTAAATAATACAAATATTAAAATTGTCACAATACCTACTAAATATATGTGTACCGTAATGATAAAATGAATATAAGAAAGGCTGATTTTATATTATAATATTATGGGAAGCTTCTTCTTAAAAGGAAAGCTTGTATTTGCATTGACCTCGGGTGTTTTGAAAAATGCAATTTATATTAAATACTGCGATTCCATTTAACCCATTATCTGCTGTAATTCAATGGTTTAAATTAAAAAATATATACTAAAATACACCCATAACCAACTTTTTAAGAATATTTTGAAAGGGTATTTGATAAAGGCAAGTTGATATATAAAAAACAAATTTCCTATTTAATCAAGTTTCAAGAGTAAAAAGATAACAAATATTCTTTAATTCAAGGAATGAGAACAAATTACCTATTTTATAAACCTATTAAATAGTCTTAATGAGTTGAAAAAATTATGGTAATTCACTTTGTTGCTGAATGCTGGTCATTAATAACATTGAAATTTAAAGTTCAGAAACATAATCAGTCTTCAAACAGATATTCAATAACAGCCGGCTATTTGAATTACATGTCAACAAAAAACAAACATTTATCAATTTTTTTTCTTTTTAAGTTCAGAGTAATTTGAAGTTTCTTATGGAATCAGTGTCCAGTGGTCATCTAATTGTTAAAAAACTATGTTTATATTGCTTATAATTTTTTTTTATTAAATTTTATTTTCAATTAAATTTTGCAATCAACACAAATAACATAGGTAGTTAATATGCTTAGTTATAATACCTATGTTATACTGATAATTATTTTTAAATAAAAAAAATCTACCTTTGACTACGTTTATAAAATATTTTTAAGATGCAATATAACATAATATAAATTATATTAAGGCACATAAATACACAATAAATACCTAATACCTATTTCATGTAATTATTTTGTTTTATTAATAACAGTTACAGCTTTAATTTATAGGTTCATTTTTAGATTGTTAAAATAAATGCTGATGTTTGGATTACGGTAGAAATATTATTAAAAGCTTTTAAAACTAAATTTTAAAATAAAATTACTCTTTAAAAAATGTTGTTAATTAGGTCACCTATGTTTTTCTTAAATAAATACTACAGTTTACAATACTACACTTATTATATTAGTTAAAAACTAAATTTTAGGAATAAAATATTAAATTAAAAGTGAACATCAAAATATAATTGTGCTAATATGTAAGTAATTTATTGGTCTATTCAGTGATATTCTTATATTTTTATTTTCTGAATTATTGATTATGGTCATTATGATTGATGTTGTTATGGGATTATATTTTTGTATTATTTTCATTCAAAAATGTTTTATTTGTATTGTGTTCATTAGTAACATGTGTCGAGATAAGATGCGGCAGTATGTTTTGATATTGGTTGCTGTTCGGTGTCGAGTTTTATGATATCTAATTACTTTTTATTACGTTTTATGTTCATCTGGTTTCATTAATATGCTATGTATTTAGATATTTATGTGTTATGATAGGTTATTCAATAGATTAATATTTATTTAATTGAGTTGATAAGTATTACTTATTTGTGTGAATGTGTAATGCACCTAAAAAGTCTATTTTTTTTTTTTGTCTTATATGTAGTAACAAATTTATCAGTGATTTATTGTTATATTATATTGTTGTCCATAAATATTATTCTTGTGTAGGATTTAGTTTATGAATTATGATATGCTTGTATTAGATATTGAAGATAGTATTAATTATAAATCTAGCGAATTATTTTTTTGTAATATAAAATTTGTTTGAATATAGCTGAATGTTCATAAAATTGTAGTGTAATATGTTGTGAAAACTATACTAACTAGTTGTGAACAAAATGTCTTCTCTTTTGTTATATCTGTATTTTAATTATTTCTCTTTTTTATGAATTTAATTGATTATCGTTACTGTATAAAGTTAAATTAATCTAGCAATTATTGTTGATTGATAACATTAATTTATTAATGATTTTTTATTTTGTAATGTATTATACTAATATGTCCTTTTGGTTTTTTATTGTAATATAGAATAATATTCAGTTATGATTAAATTATTTTAATAGAAATCTACTCATAGGTAGGCAGGTATTATAATATTTGCTTTTTGTGATTATAAATTAATATAATGTTGAGTTAAATTAATTCATTCATGTATTTATTTTTATAACTATATTAGGTATTAAATTATTTCTAATAATGGCTTCTTATGATATATTCCTTATGATTTAATTATTATGAATACAATTAATAAATATTTCTACTGTAAATTATTAAATCATGATTAAATTAATGTAATTAATATTACTTATAATGTCGTGTTTATTTTTTGGTTTTTTTTTCGTGAATAGTTATTGTTGAATTTATTTAATAATGAATAGTTAGTATTAAATTATAATCAGATTCATCTACTAATGGCTATTATGTTCTAACATCTTAAACTCTTTTTGTGTTTTATAAATTATAATGTCTTATATTAATTCTATTAGTATACTATTAATTGTATTTAAATT